>WAAG01068718.1:66950-84293 GCA_013390105.1 Tichodroma muraria | reverse complement strand
TCCGCTGTCAGCGCGGGGGTCCCGCCCGTCGGCGCGGCTCGGCCGGCAGCGAGCGCCGGGGGAGGCGAGGGCTGGCGAACTATGCGGACTGTGGGGCTGCCGGGCTCGGCCCCGCCGCCCGGCGCTGCCCTCTCGATGCCCCCTCGATGCCCCCGGTGCCAGCGCTGCCCTCCCGCTGCCCCCCCCCGCTGCCCCGGTGCCATGCCCGCTGCGTTTGCTGTGCGTGTCGCTTGCTCCCCCTCCCAGCCCGTGTGAGAGCGCGGGGAGCGCGCGGGGAGCTTCCCTCGGCTCTGCCGCGGCGCGGGATTTGGGGCGCGCTCCTGGCGCGTACGGCAGTGTTAGGGAGAATGTCCGCTCTCTCTGCATCCCCTGCGCTGCCTTTCCCCAGCGCTCGGGGAGCAGCGCCCGTGCCGGGGGTCACACGTGTGCGCACACGGGCGTGCCACTGCCCCACGTGCGGGGGGAGCGGTCTGAGAGGCCAACATCAAACGTAAAGGTCAAATCCTCTTCTCGTTTTCACCTGAGCAGCAAAACGAGACAGTGAAAGTCTTATCTCATGAGCGGCGCAGTCATTCGCATGTGATCGGGTGAAGAAAGGACTCAGCAGATAACTATACTTGTCTCCTGCATGGCTCACCCAGCGCCGTGTATACAGTTTGTTGCTTACCTAGCAACCGAAACATGTCAGACATAGTACGGCCAAAATAGCCCTGGCCCCTGCTCCCGAAAGATTACAGCCCGAGCAGAGTGGGAAAATCCCTGTGACTCTGGACAGGGACGGCTGCCATCAAATTCGTGTCAGTTCTGGGGTTTCCAAATCAGGGGCAGAAACAAGGTTAAAAAGGCAAGAGGTAGGGAGGTGATGGAAACGAAGTTAGAGATGTAGGGCATAAAGTAAGGTAAAGAAAACTGTGGGATTGGGCTAAGTGGGTCAATATTCTGTTATTTCCAGGAGCCAATTATAATTCTCCAGTCCACACTCTTTGGGGTGGTTTTGGCCGCTTCACGCTGATAAAGTGCAGTTGGGAGTGTTAACGTGGTAGTTAAAGATCACCAAGTGCTTGCAGCAAGCTGTCCCCGCACGTCTCACAAAACAGCAACCAAAATAGCCTTGTCAGTTTCGATAGTCAGAGTTTGGTGGCAAAACACGCGTGCTTCAGCTATCTGAACTGAGTTAGAAACCTCTGGTAGCATGTGGAAGCACATGTTAAATAAATTATGGTCAGCATTGGAACTACACTGTGGTTACTTTAGTTGGATGAACTGGAATCTGCCGAACCCCCTTGATTGTTCTGAATTTATAGACAATTATGTAAATACACTTCTAGATATGGTTGGTCTTCAGCTGACTTCCTTAAAATTTGGGGGTTTTCTGCCTAACATTTTCACCTGAAACTATTTTCAGGGACTTCTTATGTCTTTTGCACGAGACTTTGTCGCATGCCTTTACTGCATGTCAGGGTCACACTTTAGAAGTTGACATAAGAAGTGGGGGTATTTTTAATTCTTTTCTGCGCAAAAAAAAAAGAGAAATCTGAGAAGCAACAGAACCAAAGAGACAGTGCCACTTGTGTGCCGCATAGAGCAGTATTGGACTGGAAACACACTAAAGTGGGAATTTCATTGACATGACATAAAGAAGCTGTATTTTATTCCAAGCCTTTTGCTGATGAGAACTATGGATATTTTAATCATGTAAACGTGAGATAGACCACTTGCTAGCCAAAAACTATCAGGAAAGGTGTATGTCCAAGTAATGAATAAAAACTTAAAGAGAACAGTGTTTCATCAGGAAAAGGGACTGAAAATAAAATTATACCCAGTAGAAATCATACAGAAAATTCAAGATTCCATGGCAAACACTGGGGTATTTTGCCAGCACCCAGGTACAAGTAATGAATTAACGGTCATAGAATACCACCATGGTCACAGGATCCTGCTCAGGATCTGGCACCAGGTTCTTTGAGTGCCCTTTACTGGAAAGTGAGATGGCCTTGGACTGTGCTCATTCCTGGAGGGAAGAGCAGCACGGTGCCAAGGCTGCTCCTGCTCCCCTCTGCCTGGGGCATCACAGGACTCACCAGCTGGGTTACCTCCTTTGATCTTAATAGGTCCAGCTATTTTGTGAAGCTGGAAGGAATTAGCTGATAATTCAGGTTAATCACTTGAGAAACATATTTCTTCACATAGCATGTAGTTGTGTTTGCTGGAAATTATGGCTGTATTTTTCCAATTTGCTGGTAATTATTGTAATTATTGTATTTTCATGCATACATTACTGTGGCACCCACTGATTTCAGTAGGGTGCATATGAGTCCACCGGCTTCAAATGCTGATCCTTCAGTTTCTTTGAAGGACTTTAGGATCATCTCCTTCTCACCTGCCCTCCATTTCCACTTCTGCATGACCATGCTTCTAACAGATACATGAACCATAATTTGTTTGTATTTAAAAGAGATTTTCATGCCTTGCTTTTCTACCCTTATTTTCTATTGTTCTAGCTTCTACTTTTCTCTAAAAAACGATTACATTTTTTCCAGTTTAATTTAATCTTTGCATGGTTTTAATTTTCCTCATTTTTATCTTCATACTTCCCACTTATGGTGCCTTTCTTTGCATTTCACTGTTGTAGTACACCCAGTTTCTTTTTCCTGTTATCTCTTTCCTATTTTATTCTTTCTCTGTTTCTTTTCCCTCTCACTTTTTCTCAAGCTTTTGAGAAGTGCCAGTGCTCATTTCTAGTGCACTCTCTTGGCCTGAGTACATTTCATCATCTGGAAAATGTAAAACATGCAGTTTGATCCTGTTTTTCCAGTTATGTATTCCTGGGGTAACAAAGCCAAAAGAGTTCCTTTTTTCTGTATTAGGTACAGAGGGCACTTCATGGTCTAAATGACAAGCACAGACTTTGCAGCAGGTGCAGTGATAAACTGAGTTAAACTGAACTAAACTAGACCAAGCGTGTAAAACCTAACACTTTATGCCCTCCCCTTTGAATTTTAAGGTTAAAAAGAAGAAATTTGGGGATTTCATGAACTCTATTCTTTTTCATCAGTGTTTGCTCAAGGCCAAATGCCATATTATAAATTACATTTATATTTTTTTTCATCAAATTAATATTATTACTGAATTCCAGTTTTTGGGGTTGCTGATGTCTTACATCAGAACTGTTTCACAACTGATTAGGAATAATAGGAATATTCTGAACAGTCCAAAGGCTGAATTAGCAGCAGTGAGGTTTGGGGGTCAGCATTGTTCTCAGTGTGGCTCTACACTGAAGTTGTGGGTTTCTTTCCTTACTTTTCAACTCATCTGCACTGCTCAAGTCTAATTAATCAGCCATTATGTGGGTGAAGTTATTTCTATACAAATGGTAGAGATACCCACAAGGGTCTCTTCTTGCCAAGTTATATGAAGCATTATTCCTGCAGAAGCATGAGCCTGGCTATCTCCCAAATACCTGGACTGAGAAAGAGATAGAAGCATTTATTATTATTTTTATTACCAAACTGACACACTCAGGCCACTGGGAGAAGAGACAGCAGCAGCAGCACAAAATATGTTGGAGTTTTAACCTAAGCAAGAGAGATAGAAGTACAGGGAAATGAAAACCAACATTTTCTTCCTTATCCTACAAAAAGTAGGATATAGTGCAAATATGGTATCAAGTTTTCCTCACCATCATCCTTAAAATCACAGATTAGTGTGAGCTGAACAGCCCTGGCTAACTGGGTTTGTAACTGGGCTTTCAGTTTGTATCAGACCTTTTCACTTGAGGCATATTTATATCTGTTGTCTTGCAGTTAATGTATGGGGTAAAAGCAAGGGACTCTTTGGACTGTACAATAACCAGCAGAAGTGGAGGTTTCAGCCCTGCACAAATTCCTTTGTGGGGAGGTGACAAATGTCACATCCACGCTGACCCTGCCTTTGGATGTTGCCGAGGGAAGGCAGCACACCCCTTTGGCAAGGGGATAAGCTTTCCCTCATAATACTTTATTTAATGGCAGGTAATATTTTTGATTGAGTAGTGGTAGCCATGAATTGGGGCTGAAACAATAATGTGAGAAATATGAGCTTTGGAGTCAATGGAAATCGATACAGCTTAGAAAGCTCACACAGAGTGCCGAGGGGGAAATGCAAGCAGAAACCCAACGAAATCCATTGTTATAGCTACAAAACTAATAAGCCATTCATGGATACTGGGCTTCCTCTCAGCTTCAGACCAGAAATTCTAAAGATCACTGCAAAAGAATGCAGAACTGTTTTCATTTTCAGGTAGAGAATGATAAAATAAGCACGTTTTAAGTCCATGGCTCATAATGTAAAGCAAAGGCCTATCTTTCTTAAACTCTTGCAAAGGAGTGCAAAAATAACTTGGGACAAGAATAACTGGAAATGTGGTTCATCTTTCAGCTGCTCTGAATTTCTCACTGCTTTGAGTCAGCTACAAAACTTCCAGTACTCAATAAGCTGATGACCAGCAGAACCAGGTGAATCACGGCTCCAAAAAAAAGGAGTTGCACAAGGGGCAGATCCAATTTCATTGTGCCCGTGGAGTTCCTCCACTTCTTTTCCACAGACTATTAGTAAACTAGTAATATATGTTGGGGTATACTTGGGAAAAGCATTCTGTCTTAGTTTAATTTCAGATTCCCACTGAATTTTAGTTTTCCAGTTGCGAGTTTCCTTCTCACCGGGACGGTAACTGCTCGTGCTCCCCCGGCCATGGGAGGCAGAGTTTGGGTGCCCGGATCCCCCTTGGACTCAAGCACGTACTAGATGTGGTCAGCTGTTTGCCCCTATTGCATTTCAAGTCTGGAGTAAAAGCAGAACATGACCTAAGATACTTCCATAGTTGTTTTCTTTAATCACTCCTAATTCCTCTTTTTTCAGAATGAAACCTGTGTGACATACATCATCCCTCCGTGACTCGAATGCTAAATATCCTCTTACAATTCCTGAAGGATGTATTCTCCTTGGTGGGAATTCCAGAGCCCCTTCACGAGAAATATCTGGAATTCAGAGACCATGAAAAGGTTTCTGAATTTACAGACAGTTGGTTTAGGGAGTGGGCAAAGTGAGTGGCTGTCTGTCTTACTAAGAATTACGTAGTGCTAAGGAAGCAAACTGAGAACAGAAGATTTATTGTTTACCAGCAATAGCTCTTGGCAAGAGGAATGGGTCTATTTACAATAACAAATTAAAGGAGCCATCCTGGGTCAGACTCAATTTACAGCCAGTTTCCAGAAGCTGTCTGTAGCAGATATCTAAAGAATGGACAGTTAGAACATGATAAACACAATTAAAACTCCACACACGCAACCACCAGAGGCTCTTGATGTAGGATTTTTCTGCATATTTTTCTGTTTTTGAACACAGTAGACTTTCAAAGCCCTGTACAACCCTCATTTACTGTATGGTGAAGCAGAAAATAAGATTTCTCTCACGTCTCCTTCACACATGAAGTGGTTTTACAGCTTTCTGCAGTAGTTTTCTCTTGTGGCTTAGGAACCTTGAGTTCCTCACTCCGTGTATAAACACGAATCCCTACTTGCCCTTCTCTGTCTTTACTAATACATCCTTTTAGCCATCGGGAGACAGAAAGTACAGATTAGAAACATGGATTATTCAAACTACATGTTCCCATGGACTTTCACTGTGGATAATGAGGCTTTCTCCTTTCTTTGTTAATCCCAGGAATTCCTAGCATCTGTTTACGCTGTCAGCTGAGCACTGAGTAAAATTTTTGCAGACCTACTTCTACTTTATTGAGGAGCTAAGCATTTAGTAGGCAGGAAATTGGGTAGAAAACAGCCTAAAGCCACCCTTGCTAACCCACAGAACTCATTTCTCCATACACCTGCAGGACAGAGTCTTCAAAAGTTGCCCATTAGCAGCTCTGAAAATCTGGATAGAGTTGTCATAATGTAGATATTTCCATGAAAATGACAGGTGAAGAAGGAAAAGTCTCCCTGGATTGGAAGCCCATAATAGGAGCGGCCCTGTGATCCTCAGAGGAAACGTCCGAGAGGCTTCCAGCATTCCGAGCCACATGGATGCATTGCTGAGGGAAGGACACAGGAGAGAAACACAGCCTCAAGTGTTTATGGCAATATAAAGTGAAACTTCAGCTGTGCTGCCCTCTTCTGAGTACCAGATAAGAAAAAAAAGGACCAGGAATGTTTGATGCATCTTTTTTTCCACACCTTCAGTTCTGTGTCCAAACGTGCATTTGCAAGGCTGAGAATCATTGCACATTGTGTGAGGCTCCTGGTGGGGACCAGTGGGGACAGAATAAAACAGAGCTGCCCTTCTGCTTTAGGTGACAAAGTTTGTCCTTGTCTCCCTTGTGGGGAAACTCCATTTTCCTTACATTTCCCTTGAAGCAGGGACAAAAACTCACAGTTACAGGGGAGACTTAAGAACTTGAATTGGAAAAGCTTTGTACTTCTTTACAAGCCAGTGTAGAATTCATGGTGTCTTTTCCTGTGGTGAGTGGAATCACCTACGTAAAATGTGTGGGAATTTGGATGTGAGAGATGTTATCATCTCTTCTAGGAAAAGCTCAGAATTTGTCCAGTTGGAATGTGCTGAGTTTGGCAAATTCCATATTTTCATCATAGCAGTAAAAGGAATCTCTGCTTCTTCTGAATATCACATTTCCTGCCTTGCCTCTGTTGCTATACAAAACATTCTGCTAAAAACCTTCAAAATTCTAATTGTAGAGTTATACTAGAATGAAAAGTATTCCCTTTTTTATTTTTTTCCATTTTAAATTGTCAAATTTCTTTCTGATTCTATTCTTGAGAAATGATGTAATTATCATCATAACATGCTTCATTATCCACCACTCTCTCAAAAAAAAAATCAAACTGTCAGTATTAGGCTCATGATTAAATACAGAGAGCAAGCACCAGCCTAGACTGAGGTAAGAGAATCGTATGAAATGTGTTTCTTACACAAAGGGGTTTATAGGCAGTAAACTTGAAAAATGTTATCTTGTGAAAGCAAATGCAAATTTTAATTTGAAAGCCAGCCCTAACTAGATAAATCTGAATCAAAACCAGTGCTAAAAGTCTGTCAGTCCTAAAGACAAAACCGCAAAATCACGATGCCTATCAAGGACATCCCACACCCAAACCAGTTACAGCGCAGCAGGTAAGAAATAACTTTATTTCCTTGTTCATCTTCCCAGAGGCAAATCCCCACGTTTAGGGAATAGCAGCACACCGGAGTCTTCAGGGAGGCTTTCACCTCACCTCACTTCACTCGGGCATCCTGAGCTGCCGATCACGCTGGCAAAGTGACAGGCAGTCATTGCTCAGCTCTCAGTCTCTGCATGTGTCATGCATGAAGAGTTTCCAGCCAGAGGTTTTTTTGACAGGCACATTACAGTGTAAACCTTTGGGCTTTAGGCACTTAATTTCCCAAGTCATCAAAGCTACTTACACACAGTGAAAGACTCCGTGATCATCCCATTCTCTGGTGCTAATGGAATTCAGCACATTATTTGCTTTTCATGGCATTTTTCATGTCACAGTTTTGGAAATGAGATCAGAATCAGGCCTCAGCATTCTTTTCCCTCCTCTACACTTACTCACAGCAGTTATTAATGTGAATCAGGCAAATGTTTCCTTGGCATCAGACCCTCACATTAAAAACATCAAGTGGGTGTCAGTCACTGCCTGATCGTGTACCCCGGGCCGTGGGGTGAGATGGTCTTTATTCAACAATTAATGTCATAAAAGAATATGACATACGCAGTAAATTGCTTTGCTGCAAACCCTTTCTTTCACACTCACCCCTTTTTTCATCTCTTTACAAGGGTTATAAATTTGCATCACTCCTCTGTTCAAGCACACCAGCTCCACCAGAATCGTTGAGATGAATCTACAGCCTTCTAAGGTAACAGCAACATGTAGCTAGGCAACAAAAAAGAATATAGTATTTTTCAGGAAGGAGGATTTTTCTAGATGATCTCATACAGATGCAGTGCTTTTTTGCCATATAAGAAGAAAATGGTTCATTGGAGAAACGAGCCTGTCATCCTGGCCATGTTGATGTATAGGCTTCCCTTGATTAGCTGTGACAGAAAATAACAATGCATTCTATACGGTTCCTATTTATTTCTCCATATCTATTGCATATTTGTGAGATTTTTCTACAAAGACTAAAGCCAGAAACGATTTTATGGCAGACTTCATTAACCATCACCAAATTGAAATGGAATGTTTCAATAATTAGCAAGTCAGCCGAAACAAATTGTATCTCAGTTCAGCTGAAACTGTGTCAGCTTTTTAAAAAAAAAAAAAAAAAAGGTTTCATGAATGGAAAAGACATCCTGCTGTAGGAGCAGTCCATCACTACATGTAGGGACAGAGTTGCTGTGGATGGTACACATTGATTTTTTGCTCGTAAAGGGATTTGGTCAAGTGCAAGCGGAAAAACCGATATGATCCAGCAGGATCATGCTTTGGAGCCCGGGATGAGAGTGATGAGCCCGGCAAAAGGGGCCGGCCGAGGTGCCCGGGCAGTGTCTGCGCCCGGGGCTGCCCGTGCCCTGCGGGAGCCGCGGGGCGCGGGCGGGACCCGCTCCCGGCCGAGAGCGCAGCTCCTCCTGCCCGGGCCCGGCCCCACTTCCCGCATTCCCTGCTCTCCTCCTGCCGGGGCCCGGCCCCACTTCCCGCATTCCCTGCTCTCCTCCTGCCGGGGCCCGGCCCCACTTCCCGCATTCCCTGCTCTCCTCCTGCCGGGGCCCGGCCCCACTTCCCGCATTCCCTGCTCTCCTCCTGCCGGGGCCCGGCCCCACTTCCCGCATTCCCTGCTCTCCTCCTGCCGGGGCCCGGCCCCACTTCCCGCATTCCCTGCTCTCCTCCTGCCGGGGCCCGGCCCCACTTCCCGCATTCCCTGCTCTCCTCCTGCCGGGGCCCGGCCCCACTTCCCGCATTCCCTGCTCTCCTCCTGCCGGGGCCCGGCCCCACTTCCCGCATTCCCTGCTCTCCTCCTGCCGGGGCCCGGCCCCACTTCCCGCATTCCCTGCTCTCCTCCTGCCGGGGCCCGGCCCCACTTCCCGCATTCCCTGCTCTCCTCCTGCCGGGGCCCGGCCCCACTTCCCGCATTCCCTGCTCTCCTCCTGCCGGGGCCCGGCCCCACTTCCCGCATTCCCTGCTCTCCTCCTGCCGGGGCCCGGCCCCACTTCCCGCATTCCCTGCTCTCCTCCTGCCGGGGCCCGGCCCCACTTCCCGCATTCCCTGCTCTCCTCCTGCCGGGGCCCGGCCCCACTTCCCGCATTCCCTGCTCTCCTCCTGCCGGGGCCCGGCCCCACTTCCCGCATTCCCTGCTCTCCTCCTGCCGGGGCCCGGCCCCACTTCCCGCATTCCCTGCTCTCGGCTCGCCGCTGGCTCTGCTCGCGCCGTCGCCCGCCGAAGCTGCGGCGCTGCCGGGCGGTGCTGGCCCGGCCGGCCCGGCCCGGCCCGGCCCGGGGAGCTGCGGGGAGCAGCAGAAATCCCGTCCCGGAGCGTGCCGAGGTGCGCCGGCTGAGCCAGCCGGGCTCCCTGCGGGGCTCCTGTGGCGAGCGGCTTCCCGGGTCTAGACCTGACTGCGGCTGATCGAGGCCATTACATCACAGCCTCGGCAGCTCTCCTGCGTCTCCTCTCCTTGGCATCTTGTTTTATTTGTGTATTCCAGAGCCTGCTCTGTGGGCTGGCTTTCACTCCTCCAGCCGGACCAAGGCACGGTTCGTGTGTCGCCCATCCTGTCGAAGAAGGGACTGCCCAGCGAGCCACGCCAGCCGGGAGAGAGGACACAATTCCTTTGTAGCCAGGGAAAGGCTCGAGCAGCCCTTCAGAGGCCGAAGCCCGCAGGGCAGCAGGATGTCAGAGGAAGGCACACCGGCTTCATAACGCTCCCAGCAAAATTCCCGCAGTTTTAAGGAATAGCAGAATATATTGCAAGGGCTAATCTAATATGACGCATTACCTGATGTGTACAGAATTTGCATCTAAGCTACAGTGTTTATTTATTCAGCCATAACATGCAGAAAACCAGTTAATTGTGTGACTTGGTAACTGCATGAGTACTTCTGTGCAGCCAAGAGCTTAAACTACAGATGAACTGAACTGTGTGCACCCAAATGACAAATGCATTTAAAGGAAGGCAGGTATGACTGAAATTAAAGTTGATACAATGTTTAGTTTTTGCTTGAAAAAATAAATTCACTCTCTTGTTTTACTAGGAATGGCCCAATATTGTCCTTACAAACAAAGATAAATGTGACAAAACTTCATCACTTCTATGCCAAAAAAATAATCCAGAGTATGACCTCAGTTAAAGGTCTTAAGTTTTCAAGATCAGACCCAAAATGGTAGGTGGAAAGGGGAAGAAATGTTTTAAACAGCTCCTGTTTCAGGCTCCTAGTCAATTTTGTCATTAGTAAGAAGCATTACTAAAGTAGAATTTGACAGGCTATTTACAATGTTGACTTATGTTTCCAAAAACCCAGCGCATAGATGGGTTGTTATGAAAATAAGTCAGTACAAATTTGAAGAGAAACAATTTATGTGACTCAGTCCTAATTATTTTCTTTCTTCCTAAAAAGCAACTGCTTGGTTGTTTTTTTTTAAAGTTGGCTGCAGTGTTAGTAAAACCATTTTCTGATTTTCAGTAATAAAAAATAATTTTGTTGTATTAAAACCGTTGGTGAAAAAGAATGGAATCTGTCAGCATTGATTGATTTTCTCTGCAAGCATTTCAGATTATGTGGATGATTTTTTTGCCACTTTGCAGGGGAAATAAAAGGTATTTTGCTGCCTAGATACCTTCATAATCCTTAGGCAGAACACGTGCCAGCTCTCCCATTAGCCAAGTGGAGAAATCAAGCTACCAGGGGGCCACAGGGTTAAGCAAGCTCCTGACGACCTCCTGAGGTTATTTCAGTCAAAGCCACGCGTGCCACATCTGACGGGAACCCAGACAGAACTAATTTGGGTAGATTAGGGGGAAAAGTGCTATGATAAACCATCATCTCCAAGTTACACCAAAGTAACAGGGAGGATCAGCTCCAGAAGAGTTTGGCAGTGATGCCTCGCCAGTCGCTTGGGCCCTGCTCGGCTCAGCAGGGACACAGCTGTGCCCAAGCCCTTTGGCCACTGCACTTAGAGCTGGCCAGTGGGTCGGAGCTCTTTGTCAAATTAAAACAGGGGGGTAATGGGGATAGTGGTTGTCCAGATCCTCCTACTGTGCGTGACCACCTGCAGTGGGGCAGCAATGCCCTGCAGCAGCACAGGGCGCTCCGGGGTGTGCCACGGCCCAGCCAGGGAGGGCACAGGGGCCAGGCTGGGGCTGTGCCTGGGAACCTCCCCTCCAGGCACGCTGCTTGCAGGGAGGGAGGAAAGCAGAAGGCAGGGAGGTGTTTAGCATGAGGTGATGGGAGCTCTCGTATTTCCCTGCCATCGCAAGGACAAAGCCTCCAGCAGAGGAGAAGCTCTGTGTGAGGGCAGTGGCAGCACAGGGAGGTGGGCACAGCCCTGCCACTTCTCTCTTCCCAAAGGTCCCTGACAGCAGCTGCTCCTCATTCCCAGGTCATATTTTTTCGATAGATTTAGTGGAAATTAACTTGTGGCCTGTTGTCTCCCTCCTGTCCTGCTCTGGAAGCTGCACTTCAGCAGAACCAGAGTCTGTCCTAGCTCCTGTTCAAGAATGTTGCTGTCTGGAGGGTGCAAGTGCTGCAATGAGGTGCTGCAAGGCAACAAACTGATGAGACAACTGGCAAGAGACCCTGAGCAGTGGTAGAATGAAACTGGGTGAGCAGATTTCACCCATCCAAAGAACCAGGATGTTTTTGTCACTGCAGACAGGGCTGTTCCCTAGATCCACAAAGCAAAGTCAAGGAATGGAGATAACCTGTGTGTGGCAAGACGCAAAAGCTCTTTAGAGGTAGGACATAAAATAATAAATGTATGAGTTGATAACAGGAGATAGGTAAAGATGTCACAGTGTGACAGAATGTCTTCTGCAGCTACTGAAGTGTGTTGGACAAAATGAGGGCTCTCTGCTATTTGTGCATTTTGTAAAAATGCCCTGTATTTTTAGTATTTTGTGGAATGAAAAATTTATGTGCTATTAAATGTTGTTGGCAAATAGCTGTGAGATTCACAAACTTAAACACACCTCAACTTTCCCTACTTTGGTTTCTTTCCTGTTACTTAGTAACATCAGAGTGATTATACTACAAACTTTTGCCTATGGGAAAAACTTGACTCTGCCACTTCTTCAGTCTGTATTTATGCCAAACAGTGCATTTGCTAAAGGAAGGGAAAGTGGTCCAGTTCTCTGCTTGACAGACCAAAAGGAAATGTCTTTTACAGCTACAAAAATAAAATTGTAAAGCAGAGTTTATAAATCAAAACTCCAGAGGGAGATCTTTAGCAAAGCCCTCTATTGACGCAGACACATCACTCTTGAGCATGGCCAGAATACTGAAATAGCTTTTATTAATTAACATTCCCAGTGTGTGGCACACGCTGCTCCACCCCAGGGCCACAAGAAATAATGCCATGCAAAGGTGAAGCTCTTCCATGGACGGTTCAGCTGCATCTTTGGATACAAAGCTGCAGAGCTGCTTCCCTGCCGCTGCTTTCCCTGAGGCATGCAGGGGCTGCAGCCGGCTCAGAGGCTGGGAGCAGCAGCAGGGACACTGTGGGAGCAGTGGGGGATCCTGCCCCCACCCCGAGGTGCTGCCGTGGTCTGTGGGCTCCAACACACCCTAGAGCAGGTTACTGCAGGGACAGCACACACAGCTGCCCTGGGAGCACACCGGGAGTGGGGAATGGCATCCAGCCACCCCTGGGAGCACACCGGGAGTGGGGAATGGCATCCAGCCACCCCTGGGAGCACACCGGGAGTGGGGAATGGCATCCAGCAGCCCTGGGAGCACACCGGGAGTGAGGAATGGCATCCAGCCACCCCTGGGAGCACACCGGGAGTGGGGAATGGCATCCAGCAGCCCTGGGAGCACACCGGGAGTGGGGAATGGCATCCAGCTGCCCTGGAAGACTCTGCCCAGAGCTCAGGAATGTGAAGCAGATGTCTGCTCCTGGTATTTTCACTGGACTTGAATGAGGCTGTTTGTATTCAACACAGCTGCTCCAAAGGGTCATAGTTTCTCCCAGAATGTGTCCTATTACAAAGCATTCCAGAGGCTAAAATTAGGGATGGCATTTTGGAATAATAAACAACTGAAAAGCAGTACTTCTAAAAAATTAGTGTTTTCTTCTCCCACTTTGTCTCCACACAACAGGAACCAGCTAATGATCTTCAGAAGTAGGATAGAAGGTTTTCACCAGAACTGGTGGTACATTATCTGTACAGCAAGTACAGAGCTGAAGGAGCCTGGGCAGGAGGGCCTGGGACCTCCAGCAAAGCCAGTGTGGTTGTTTCTATCACAAATACAACTCTCACATCACTTGAACAAACACAACAGATCTAAAGTAACCAGATTCTCCATCCCTAAAGAGCAGAAGTCAGACCTCTTTGAAAATCCACAGCAGATTCCCCTTACTGAAGTCACCCCCCAGCTATTAACTATAAATGCAAACCATCAAACACGTTCTGTCGCTTCTCAGAGAAGGTAAATGGTGCAAAGTGCCTCCCCAGGGCTGCTGTGCACAGTGTGCTTCATGAGGCAAGTGCCAACATCCCAATAAATTATTTAACACTAATATTATGTAGTGGTGAAAGCCAAGCAGAGAGCTTCAGCAAAGCACCATTTACTGATCCCTTCTCTGTTTGGTGTGCAGGCTGAAGCAATCTGTCAGCAGCTTAGTCATCCTCCTGTTTTCCTCCTGGCACATACTTGCATTTCTTTCTTCCCCAAAATCTGGGGGCAAAACTTATTTTCTTTGAAAAAATCCAGCAAAACCCAGAAAACAGAATCAAACCAACCAAGCGTGGTGCCCAGGAGCTGCCTGCATTCATTGCCATGGCTGGAGTTTCATCTGTGGTGCAAATGTTGGCAATGTCAGAACTAATCAGTTCAGTGATTCAACAGGAGAGGCAGAGGAAAGCTGGGTCATTCTGTTCCTTGCTCAATATTAATGTTACATAAATACTGTCTTTATTTGCAGTTTCATTCATACATCCCAGCAGTGCTCATTCAAAGGATGCTGAGGCAAACGAGCAGGCTGAGGCTGCAGCAGAGCTGCCTTTCTGTCCCTGTGCAGACAGGGAGGCTCAGCTCTGAAAGGGGAAGGTCTGGCTTTGTTTCTCTCCTGCCTTGCTGTGTGACTTCGGACGTCACTTGGAGCACTGGACTGGACCGCTAGGCCGAGCTTTACACAGTGTCCACAAGCTTCACCCTTTCCAAACAGCACCTGAGACCCTCCCAGAGAAAACGCTACTGGAGTACAGAGCACCACCATCAAACTGGCGAGCACAACCTCCATTTTCAGAAAGTGTACTTCTTGTTTTCCAGATAACTGATGGCAAAGGCAGCGATATTGTAATGGGTGCATGCACCAAAATACCCAACGGGATTTCTCAACAGACTGTTATTTTTTTCCATGTGGTCCAGGACTAGAGACATCTTTTACAAAAATTCAAATTAATTCTTAATGAGTTTTTCTATTGTCAATGTCTGCCAAAGACAACAGTTTAGTGAATGCCACAGTTCCCAAACCAGAAGCATAGGCTGCGTTTTAGCATTAAATCTCAAAGCATTTAGAGCAAAACTTTGTCCTTCAGCTGTCAAACACTGCCAGGACAGTCCTTCAGCAGAGCCTGCTGGGCTGTTCATACTGAGAGCTGGTAATGACTCCTGTATTGCAGGTGCACAAATAAAACCACCTCCAAAGATACTGTACTTCCTACCACAATGAAGTAATAATTAAAAATAAATCATGTTTTACACAGGTCTCTAATCTTATCTTACCTAAGGTAAGATAATTAAAACGAGACACAGGATTTGGAAGTGTGGACACTTACTGCTAAATGTCCTCCAACTTTGCATACACCAGCTTGTACAACTTGTGATGTCTGAAAGTAAAACTGTATTAGCAGTCTGAAACTGTCACAGGAATATAAAGGTTTTAACTAAAAGTTATCTTGGTGTACTTGTGAAGTCCAGTGTGCAAAATCTACTTCCAAAATGCAGCTTGTAACTTATTTTTAGCAGTGAGAAAACAGTTAAAAACAGGTTGAAGAAAAATATTTTTAATGGAAAACTGTACCTTTGCAATGACTCATACAATTAAAAAGCCAATTTTCATTATATTTTTGTAGCTGTCTGTAAGTTAACTCCCCACATAATAATTTTTGAAAGAGCAAAAAAGCGTTTCCTCAAGAGAATTTAAGTGGTTTTATTTTACTCATAGATTTATGTAAATTACAACATCACCACTTATATACAAAATTAGTTTAATAGATCAGAATACCAATGATTTCCTCACAGGCAATTATGACCGAGCAGACAAACACTGATTCACCACTTCCAGCAGGTGAGAGTTTTCCAAAGCAGCTGCCACACGTTCTTTATCAGCGAGCTGTTTATTAACTGTGCAGAAAAAAACCCACAAGAAACCAGTCAGGACATTGGGACTCAATGTCTTCATGTTGAGCCACATAATCACAGTTGCCATGGTGCTGCAGTCCTGAGGATGCCAAGTGCAGCCCGGAGCTGCTGTCTCAAGGCAGAGCCTCTCTGTCATCACAGTTTTGCAGTGAGCTGGCCGTGATTCAGCAGCAGGGAGCTGCTCCGGAGGTGTAACGCAAGAAATCCCCGTTTTCCTCCCCTCTTCCGAGCGCTCAGGCAAATCAGTGACTGTCTGAGAGCACAGGTTGCCTGAGGAGGTGTTTAAAGAACACTACAGGACAACCTAAGTGACACTCCATGTTCCTGTTCTGGAACATCCCCCAGAATCTGACACACAAAAAAGTCCCAGACACTGAGCAGCTGCTCTGCAGCGGTGGGAATCTCTCTCCTCGATGATTTTCAAGATTAAAACAAATAAAAGATGACACACAAGAGGACTAAAAGCCTCACCTGCATGTTCAGAGGCGTGTGTTCCTGGCGTTATATGAACATCCAGCTGGAATAGCAGCACAAAAGAAACAGGGGACAAGTTCAACAAAACATTGGAAGATTAAGTTCAAACTAATAAAAATAAGACAGTAACAAAAAGGGAGAAAGGACATTCTCGCCACTCTCAGTTACTTTATGTAACAGAATAAAAGTCTAAACTCACAGAGTACTCTGCATTTGCATGTGCTTAAGCCTGCTTCAGACAAGGGTGAGACCTCTCCTTCTGCTGGGCCCCAGAGTATTGCAGTGAATCCCCTCAGAACCCCCCAACCCACAACAACAGCCCCAGAACCACAACTGTGCACTGATATTTCAGCCCACTGCCCTCTCTGCTCCCTGCAGTCTCCCTCACACAAAAAACGACAAAACCTCTAGTTATTTTAGTTATTTTTCACTGCAAGCTAGTTAGCTGCTTTTTTTTCTGCCTTTTTTTTTTTTTTTTTAATTTTTCCAAACACAATCCCTCTCCTTTGCTTTGCCCAGTGATTTGGACCCTCACCTTGAATCTCTCGGGCAGAGAGCGGAGCAGTTTGACCTTGATGGAGAGGCCGATGAGGGTGGCCATGCTGCAGTGCGGGATGGTGGGGGTGAACTCCACCGACACCGTGCTCTCGGCATCGTTCACCTGCAGGAACACAACAAACCCGCTGCTCTCACCCCCAACCACCCCGAGGCCCGACAGGGCAAATTCGATTCGCTCATAGACTTGTTCATTGACATTTTTCAGTACTCTGTTTAGGTACTACTATAAATATATCTGAATATTATAAAAAAGCAATTAGTTGTCGGACAGCTGAGGCAGCACATGCAGGCGGGACCTCACTTTCACTCGCACTTGCTCGACGACGTTCAGCTCCTCCAGGGTGAGCGGGTGCTCGGGGTCATTGATGGAGCGGATGAGATGTGCGGGTTAAGGAAAGCGGCGCTGCCCGGCCCGGCCCACCCGCTCCGCCCCGGCCCGGCCCGGCCTGGCCCTGCCCTGCCCGCCGCTCCCGCAGGATATCGAAGATCTCCCGGTCGTCGATGGCGTCAGGCAGCTCGTCGTCCTCCTCGCGGGCCGTCACGGGGCGCTCCCCGGAGCGGCGGTAGATGAGAGGGTTCGCGTTCTCCAGGGGCGCCGCGCCCGGGCCCGGGCCCACCCTGGCGGCACCGGCACCGGAACCGGAACCAGCCCGGACCGCGATCGGCGCCGCACCGTGTGGGGACCCGGGCGGGAGCGGGGCGGGCCCGGCCCTCGGGCTCCTCCCGGGGGCGGGAGCGGGGCG
>WAAG01068718.1:38581-50362 GCA_013390105.1 Tichodroma muraria | reverse complement strand
GCTGCGGCCCGGTCCTGGGCTCAGCCAGGGAGAGAGGCCACCTGCACCTGCTTCCCGGTGCCACCGAGAGCAGAGCACAGCCCCTGGGCAGAGCTGGGCACTGAGCCTGGGCTGAGCTGGGCACAAACCCTGGGCAGAGCTGGGCACTGAGCCAGGGCTGAGCTGGGCACAAACCCTGGGCTGAGCTGGGCACTGAGCCTGGGCTGAGCTGGACACTGAGCCTGGGCAGAGCTGGGCACACAGACCGAGCAAAAAGTAGCAAAAAGTTCATTTCAGTTTTTAATGTGCTTTCAGTCATTTGTCTTACTTGCCTTCTTTGCAAATAGCAAAATCAAATTCCTGTCCCAAAATCTTGCCTGCTGAGGCTGAGCAGCCACAGTACCACATCTGTAATTTGATATTAGAATTTTAACACAGATGAGTCTTGCTTAAATGTTAACAGATTTGTTTGTGCCAGACTATTTTTAGGTATGTTAGAAGCTTTTTCTTTTGGCTGTGCATACTATCAAGGGTCTGGAATATATTTTCTCTGTTCATTGTCTTTTCTTAATGAGAGCAATCTATTGGGTTTTTATCTAATAATCCAGGGCAAAAAAAAAGATTAAGATCTATATGCAACCACTGGTGCGTGTGTGGTAAGACAATATATATTATATACCTGAAGGAGATTGTACATACAAACCATTCAAAATGAAGGCTGAAATAATGTCAGCTATTCTGATTTAATAAAGGTTAATAAAAGTATGTTAGAATAAATTAGTAAATCTAAAATTCAAATGAGTAAACACTAGTAATCAAATTAGTAAAATAAAATAGTAAAATAAAACAGCAGATTAGAATAGTGTACTGTTAAAACTGATTACAGTTTGTTGAAACTTTATGTATCAAAACTACTTGTTTAAGTAAAAAAAAGGTGTCTATTTAAGTAGCAAATCTAGCAATTACTTACAAACCACTTATGTGATTTTGTGCTCCTGTCCCACAGAACAACCAGAAGCGGAGACCAAATATGGGAGAGTCCGAGGGTACCAATTCAAAGTGGACACAGCTGAGAGGGCTGTAAATGTCTTTTTGGGACTTCCTTTTGCTAAGCCTCCAGTTGGATCACTGAGGTTTTCTGAACCCCAGCCACCTGAGCCATGGGAAGGTGTCAGAGATGCCACTTCCTACCCACCAATGTAAGGCAATGATAAAGCCACGGAACCTCTAGAAACGTTATACTCTGTGCAATTCCACAACACTGATGTACACACAGGCCTGTCCACGAAGATAAATTCCTTGGTGCCCTCTCGTTGCACCTGCAGCTGTTACAGTGGATGCATTTTTCAAGACACTTTATGAGCTGCTCTCTTTACCAAAAGCTGCGGTTTCACATCCGTGATGAACTGAGCAATGCTCTGGCTCAGGAGCGCTTGGCCATCACTTACCAATCACTATAAACCTTTGGGGCAGAGACAGAAAGAAGCTGAGGAAATGCTGGAATACAACATTAGGGGAAAAATGCTGAGTCAAGTGCTTAAAAGGGCACAAAAGAAATGCAGAGCAATTCTAATCTACATTGTAAATGTCTCACTCCTGTTGTCCTACTGCCCTTGTTTAGTGTCTCAAGCCTAATATCTACCATTGCAACATAAAAAGCTATTTGAGATGTAAAATGATTCATTTATATTTTCACTGAAGTAATTTATAGCCACATGTATTTGCTGATATATTTCTGTGATATTTTGAAACATGCAAAATTGTATCTGCGTGTCACTGTGTACTGCAGTGACTTTGTTTTTAGAGATCTCATTAATGACAGGTCAGAGGAAGAAAATATAATAAAAGCAAAAAAAAATATTATGTTTGCAGTTCCTACCAATCTAGAAATGTGCTAGAGATCAGTTTCTGGTTGGCACTTTGTTGTGGAAGTACAAAAAAAAAATTTCTCTTCATAGCTTTCAGGTTTTAGTTAATTCTGTTTCTTGATACTTTCTCATTTATTCAGGTGCCTACAGGACAAAGTACAAGGACAGTACCTTTCAGACATGATTACCAACAGAAAAGAGAAAGTTCCTCTCCAGGTGTCTGAGGATTGCTTGTACCTAAATGTGTACACACCCGTTTCTACAGGAAAACAGGAGAAGCTGCCTGTAAGCAAAATTCTTATAACACCTTGAGCAAAATTACCTGACAGCAAACCTTCAACCTGTCCCATGAGCAGACATGCAGGGGCAGTTTTGTAGTGATGATCAACTTACATGCTTTGCCCCAGCAAATATTAGCTGAAATTTAAAAAGAGACACAAAATCCTATTTTAAAAGTAAAACTGTATTGGGGTTTTAGCTAAGCAGTGCTTGATTAAATGATCTGTCCAAAGTCACAGGGCACTGACACAGTGTAGGCATTTAACAAAATCAATGCCATTTTGTAGACCTGCAGGCCTTAGATTCAAAAGATTTCTACAATTTGTCAAATGTAATCTGAAAGAATCAGGAGTGAAGCAGCACAAAATATTATATCTTGGGTTATATTTAGTTTTTATCACTGGGAGCTCATACCTGTGCTGGGTTGCTCCTGTTTTTCTCTTTTCAGGTCTTAGTATGGATCCATGGAGGTGGATTAGTTTTTGGAGCAGCTTCATCATATGATGGCTCAGCATTAGCAGCCTTTGACAATGTGGTGGTTGTAACAATTCAGTACAGATTAGGTATTGCTGGATATTTTAGGTAAGATGGTTGATCTCAGTTTTTCCTAAGTGATTTCCCAAATGATGTGTGCAAAGCCTTTGTAAAGAGAAATGCAGAAGACTTGCTTATGCAAAGAAACATTTCTGAGCTGCATCTGCAAGAGTTGGGGACAATTTCCAGTCCCAAGGCAGCTTCCAGATCTGTTTGTGTGGGGTTGCTGCTCCAATCTCAGGGCTTTCCAAGCCATTCATTTGTCAGTTGTGTAGAGAAGTTCTGTGTAGAGAATGGCAGATGGTTTTTCACACCACAGATTGTATTTTCCTCTGCCTTTTTGCTTGCACTGAGCATTCAAACAAATCTGTTCTCTCCCTGCAGCACTGGTGATGAGCATGCCCGAGGTAACTGGGGATATTTAGACCAAGTAGCGGCTCTCCAGTGGATTCAGGAAAATATCATACATTTTGGAGGAGATCCAGGATCTGTCACTATCTTTGGAGAATCTGCAGGAGGAATCAGTGTTTCTGCTCTTGTAAGTTCACAGTAATATTGAATTTTAATTACTTAGAGGAAAAAAACTCTCCACCCATTTTCTGCATGAGAAGTCAGCGAGAGACAGTGACACATCACCTGGGTCTTTGATACAACAAGGAAGCAGTACAGCAAAACAATACAGATTTTGATGGATAAAAATGTGATTTTCATACTCAAATGTTATAGTTAAGTAACAGAATGTCATTACTCATCTGCTGAATTAAATTCTAGTTGGTTTGGTGTGGGTTTTTCTAATGTAAAAACCCCTCAAAGTCTAATCTCTTGAGAAAAGTCCTTTAAGAGGAGTTGGGGACTCTTGCCCATTTTCTGTTTGCTTTGACAGCCGCTTGTGCAGAGTGACGGAGGTGAATAGTCCTGATAGCTGAAGTAGCCCTGCAGTTTGCGACCCAGTGTTTGTGTAAAATCTTTATTTCAACACGGGCTGCATTGGCTGTGATGCTCTCCTTCTCCAGTCCCTCACACCTCGGTACAGCTCACACACCCGAACCAGGGTTCACTGTACATGGGGTACAAATCCCTGTTTCCTCTGGCCAAAAGCCCTTTACTGCCCTTCTGCAGCAGAGCCAGGCTGCCTTGGGCACATTCAATCTGTGCCTTGGTTGCAGTGTGGTGCTGTGAAGCGCTGGAAGCAAAGTGCAGTGGGAGGGGAAAGGCAGCTGAACTCCTCATCCCTGCGAGCGCTGCCAAAGCACTTTGCACAGCTGGACTATGGTCAGAGGCTGCACAAGAACACTCTTACCACATGGGCTTTCCAAACGTTCCAAGTGGCCCCTGCTGATACTGGAATCCGAAATCACTGGGCAGAACACAGTGCTTGTCATGCTTGCTCTTGCTTTTTCACAGGTCTTATCTCCCCTGGCCAATGGCTTGTTCCACAAGGCCATTTCAGAGAGTGGTACTGCAGCCCTGGGCTTGTTCACTGACCAGCCTAACGAGGATGCACAAGTGGGTATTTGTGGTAATCTTAATTACTTTTTCCAGATAGTCTGCATATGCTAAACTATTCATTCCAAAATATAGAAACGTGTTTTTTTTTCTTGTGAAACAAAACAGACAGTCTTTAGTGTGCAAATACTACATGTTTAATGATGTGTTGCTTTTCAAACACCCAAATATCCAGAAAGAAAAAGAGAGAAGGCAGGGAAGAAGAATGAAATATAAAGAAATATGGTAACATGTGTCTTTAAGAAAAGTCAACCTATAATTTTTGGCTAGAAAATGGTATCATGCTCTTGATACTCTTCACTTCCCCTCCTGTTTGATGCCTATAGTGTGCAAATAAACAAGACTTGATTCATTTTTTTTAATTTGAGAGTACCAGCTTCCACCCCTTTCTTTTCTCTTCAACTAAAAGGAACAATTTCCAGGAACCTGGAACCTGGGACATAAAGAGACAGCTCTCTCTAATGACAACTGTTGATCCAGCCAAGAAGACATCACCAAGAGTGGTAGAATTTGCTCTCTGTTACCCTGCAGATGTTTTATTCTCTAACTCCTTTATGTGATCCAGCCCAGCATGGTATTTACCAGAATTGTCTTAGAATATTCTGTATCAAAAAAAAATGGAGGAGAGGTTTTTTCCTTCTGTCCAGCCCATGGTGTGAAGGACTGTGAGGGCTTCCAGTGCCCTCCCTCTGGAGCTGGGACATGCCACCATTGTGCAGGAGCTTCAGCTGCTCCCGCTGGACTCAGTGTCTCATAGAGCCAGACAGAGGAAATGTGTCCAAAACTGTTTGCTTTCACTGCTTGCAGAAAATTGCTGCCGTCTCTGGCTGTGAAAAATCCAGTTCAGCTGCAATGGTTGAATGCTTGAGAGGAAAAACAGAAGAAGAGCTAATACAGATAACACTGAAAATGGTAGGTGAAATGATACTTCTTGCATTTAAATGACATCTCAGACTTTTTCATAACAGAGAATACTCTTTGTGTGCTGTAGTATTAGGAGAACATGAAGTGGATGTAAAATCTGATTTTCTTGACTTTTTCAGGACATGGCAGCACTGCAGGTCTGCAGCGACGCCTCACCTGAAAAATGCAAACAGGTTCCTGCCCTTGCATTCTGCATGCACTTGGAGCTACCTGTGGTTTGCTGTCATGCTTTACCAGGACAAGGAAAAGAAAATGGCACAGATTATTCTGGAGAACCTGAAAATCAAATCATATATTATGTCCTACTTAAAAGTTCTTATCACAATGCTTATGTGCCTTTGAAATTTCAATACAGAAATTGGTTTTATGCCCCACTGTTCCACACATCCATGGCCATATTGAACTAAGAAAAGATTTAAATTCAACATAATGACTTCTGTTTCACAAACATTAGAAATACAATGTTAATCTTGCCAGAATCACCTGCCTAGTGCTGAATATCTGTCAGAGAAAATGTTAAGATGGCTTGCATACCATTACTTCCTGCATTTTCATTTGGCTTCACTTTGGAACTGCAGTTAAATTTGAACTTCTTTTAGAAGCAAAATGAATGTATTAATGAAGCTTTCTTTTTATTTTTTCCTTTTTTTTTGTTCAGGATTTCTTTTTCATCAGTGCATGTGCAGATGGTGTATTTTTTCCAAAGAGTCCCATGGAATTACTATCTGAAAAATCAATCAATGCGGTCCCATACATAATAGGAGTAAATAACTGTGAATTTGGATGGGTACTTCCAAAGGTAAGAGACTTATAATGTTGTTATTTAAACATCATTTTGTGAATAGAAGTTTTTTTAGTAAGTATGACTCTCTGTATCACACAGATGATGAAATACCCTCCTTTCACGGATGGTCTGGATAAAGATGTTGCACGTCAAATTTTACAGAGCAACTTAGCACTATTTGTTAAGGTAAGAGGCCATTTTCAGAGTAAGGCAGTACTGCTTCTTCACTGCTCTGGCTGTTTTTACCCCTGGAGGGATGTATTTCACAGGGAAATGCCATTGTGCTGGACACCTCCCTGAATATGGGCAGAAATGGGCAGAGCTATGCATTCCTATTACCTCTAGTGACTGAAAATACTCTCTAAAATTCCAGCCTAAATGCCTCTCTTCTTAAAAAGGAGAATCCAGGAGTGATGCAGGTAACTAAACACAGGTCTCTTGGGACATTTTAGATCTACCCCCAGGTTATACAAGACATGCAGAGCACCAGCAGGTATCACAGGAGACCTGTGGGACACAACCTCCTAAAGCAGTAGCTGGGCACTGGAAAGGAAAGCCCAAGAGGTTTAGGATGCACTGACACCTACATTCAGGTTTCTTGATGTTTTGCTTCCCTGTAATTTACAAATCTCTTGACTTTGTGGTGCCTTTGTGCTCTCCTGAAACTACTACATAGAAAAGTACAGACTAAGAGGTAAGAATTAAGAACTCTATAAGCAGGGCCAGAACTTGCAAGGGATCATTCAGTGACACAAACATCCACCATGAACTTAGAAATGCAGAGCCCAGGCTTGTTCTGAACAGGAGAAATTATGGTCATCTACAACAATCAACGGATTTTATAAAATCCAGCAGGGTTTCTCTGCTGTTATGAGGGTTGTTTCCACAGAAGGGAGAACAATCAGCAACACTGGCTGCTGTTTATCTAAAGGTGTTTGATCTTTTGATCTTGCACCTCTCTTTTCCCTGGGATCACCTGTATCCATAGCTGTGTAACTCCAATCCTGAACTCCAAGCCACACTGACACAGCTGAGGATTTTCTCTGAAAGGTGTTGTTTAGCCAGGGATGTGCAGATGCTACACTCACTTACTGCTGTTACTCCTTACAATGTTCATCATCATTATAAGCACTTTTTATTGCTGTTTCAGGGCATTACATCTGAAGTTGTTGACACAGTGTACAAGGAGTACATGGGGGATGCAGAAAGCCCTGCTCAGGTCCGAGATGGCCTCCTGGATGCAATGGGAGATGTCTACTTTGTCGTCTCAGCTCTGGAAGTGGCCAGATACCACAGAGGTAACTCAGCAGCTTCAGAACAACTGTAGAATTCTATCTGGGGGTGGAGTGGACAGTGTTCACAGTGTGCCCTTCTCACTATCCAGAGAACTGGTAGTGTTTTCGTTTAACCAAAACAGTTTATAATGAAAGTTTATAATCTTCGGAGCAGGTATTTTCAGCTCTCAAACTAGCACTTTTCTGTATCCTCTAGATGCTGGCAACCCAGTCTACTTTTATGAATTCCAACATCGACCAAGTTCAATGGATGGTGTGGTACCAGAGTTTGTAAAAGCAGATCATGGAGCTGAGATTGCCTTTGTCTTTGGAAAGCCATTCTTAGCTGGTGATGTACCCCTGCTTACTCCATACTCCTTTTAGAACCTCGTTATTACTCATTTTAATTACTGCAGGGCTTTAGAATTCCTCTCTTATAAGCATTATATATATTATAAGCATAATATATATATCATAAGCATTATTGAGCATAAACATTTTCTGTCTTCAGTAGAAGATACTTTTCATTACGTCATTCATCTGCAGTTCTGCCCTACGAAAAACTCCAGTAGCTCAGGGCAACAAGTCAAAGTGTTGCAATTGATATAGCTGATACTAATTATTTACTTTCTAAGGTGGCCATTTCATCTCTCCCTTTGCAGGAGATGCTACAAAAGAAGAAAATAAACTTAGCAGAACAGTTATGAGATACTGGACCAACTTTGCTAAAAATGGGTGAGAATCACAGTGCTAATTAGAGCTCAAGTTTTGTCTGTGCTGCCCTGAACAAACTTACCTGCCTGAAGCAGTACTTATATGGTGGTTCCTAGAAATTTGGCAGAATTTAAGATAAATATTGAAGCAATATCTCTTCTTAATGGTCTTTTAAAAGAACCTGCAGACACAAGAAAAAAAAAAATCTAAAAAAAATCTAAGAGCTGTCACACCATCTGCATTGGAGTTTTACATCTAAAATTAATGGCAACTATTACACTTCTGCTGTTCCACTGAGGAGCATTTTCATAAAATACTGTCCATTTATTCAGGTACCAGAATCACATAATCTGGGCTCCTGTTGGTTTTCTGAAATGCTCTGAACCTGAACAGTCAGAGAGCAATGGATTGGCAAATGGAGAGCTAACATTTCATTCTATTATTTCCAGAAATCCCAATGGAGAGGGCTTGGTCCACTGGCCTCAGTATGACCTGGAGGAAAAATACCTGGGAATAGACCTGGAGCAAAAGGCAGGAGAGAAGCTGAAAGAACACAGAGTGGAGTTTTGGGCACAACTCATGAATAAAAGTCAGACTAGAACAAGAAAACACACAGATTTATAACAGCTGTGGAGGCCACAGTTTGCTTTTCAAACCCCAAGGAAACTCAAACAAAATGAGTTTGTCAGGATGCAGAGTAATAATCACCTTCTAACTCACTGTTGTGTAACCTGCTGTTCTAATCACAGTGAAAGGAGAGAAACAAGGGGCATTTGGAATGTTTGTCCAACTAAAAATCACTATTTAATGAAGCAAGCAGAAAAAAAACCCACAATCTTTCCAGGTCCAAACAGACCATGGTACATACTCAGTGCATATCAAAACTGAATAATGAGGTAAGAATGGGCAAATGAATTGAAATCTGTAAGAAATTATCTATACAGAATATACCATCAGTGTCAGACTATTTTATATGCCTATTCCCTTCTTCCTTCAGAAGAGCCTGGTCAGTTCCTACAGCCTCTTTCTGCATTCTGTAACTGGAAATAGCTTGTAGGCAGCAGAGCATCCATCAAACTACATCTGTGAGGTGGGATTGACATCTCACAAAAGAGTACAGAAAATTTCTACTTGTTTTATTTTTGTGCATTGTTATAAATAAAAGTTGCTTTGATTTCTTGGAACTTCCTTTTCTTTCACTTAACTGACAGGTTAATTCCAAGAGGTTAAGTCACACCCGAGAAGCCAGAAATGTGCCCAGTTTCTTTCTTCCACCTAAATGGTTTCAGGTATGAATCTTTCAGATTTCTGTGCAGGAACTGAGGCTTAAGGCTCTTTCACAAACTCTTCTGGGGTGTGACTGTGTCCTTCAACCCTTCCTGGCAAGTTCCCAGTCCAGTGGCTAGAGGGAGGACGCAGTGCTGGCAGGACAGACGCCCCCGGAGGCGGAGTGGGGAGCAAAGGCCCGTGGTGGTCCCTGCATGCTCCTGGCTCAGCATCACCAGAGATCCGCTGGCATGCAGAGTGCACACCCCCAGCTTCCCACAGCTGTGGAATCACTCGGGGCACACAGGGAGTGAAGCGGCTTTTCTGCCAAGTTACATGGCAGAAAAGCAGGATACAAAGGAACAGTGTGGGAATCCAGGAAGCCAGGAGAGCTCTCCTCATGACCATAACCAACCCTACTCCAACTACCCCTTTAGCTGGTGCCCAGCTCCCACATCACCCCGGGGGGCTCTCACAGGGACAAGTGACAGTCTCACAGCCCAAGCTCCTGCTGCAGGTGTTGACCTTTTGTAGGTGTCTTCTTCCTCCTCCTCACCTCTGGGTTCACTGGCTTTTGCACACCTGTGGATCTCAAGCAGTGTGATCTGCACTACCTGGCCATCCCCTTTTGTGTATTTTCTATCATTTGTGAAAACCACCAGGTGTTGCAATTAGTAACAGCTAATTGCAGCAACCATAGTTCTGTCACACATTTCTTCCCCCTTCCCTTGTTTTGGTCTGACACAGCCTTTATGTCCATTATCGGTGTGTTTGTTGAATCAAGGTGTCTGTCCTTGTCCATCCACGAAAATCATTCAATCTTAACAAGACAGAAGAAATCCTGTGTGTTTGGGAATGCAAAGCCGTAACTCCTGTGTAGAAGGGAGGTATTTTATTAGGCACACACAATAACAAAGAAGTTTCTGACTGTGTGAGAGGAAGTGTTCTGTCCATTGGTGGATTTTAAACCCCAAATATAAAAACTGGTACACTGTCAAATAGCTGAGAAAGGAATAACACCATGGCCACAGTGTATAGGCTACATTTAAGCATCGGATCCTTATATTATGTTCCAAATGTTACTTCATAGCTTTAGTATTCATGGTCACTTGGTATAGATTTCCAGCTGCACCTATATTCAAAGAAATTCTTAGCAGCACATTTACTGATAATATTCAGCAAGAACAAGAACTGCTGCTGTCCTGTTTTTCACATTCTATCAATAAAAACCTTAATCTTTTTTGTTAAGTGTATTAATTATCCATAATTACTAGAATTGCCTTTCCAAGGTGGTCACCAAGTATGTTCTGTGCCAGCCCTGCTTCTCAGATCTTGTTCTAAGTGTGAAATATGTAACTTTTTATTAAGATAGGTTGTTCTTTGCTGTCTGATCTTTGTAACTTTCAAACTTCATTGAGAGGAGTAGCGGAGTTGTCTTTACAAACAAGCTGTGGGTCTGCTGGGAGATAAAACCAGCGCTGGGAGGAGATAAAAGAAACAATGAGAAGGATTCCACTGACTGATGAATGGAAAAAGATACTTGCTTTTGCAAATAAACTCTAGGTTTGCTGATAAATGAAATTAGACATTGTAAGATGAAGGAAACAACAGGAAAGAAAACCCCTAAATTCCATAAGAATTAAAAATTAAAGGGGAGGGTTATACATTAGAGGGGAATCCTCGGTTTCAGGTGTTCCAGGAAATCTGAACCTCTCGGGTACCTCAGCCAGTGGGGAAAGAGAGAGGGAACCGCGGCTGGGAAATTGGGATAAAAAGAAGGCTGCGTCCTCTAAAAATTGGAGAAACCCCAGGGGAATGCCCCATGGCCTCTCCCTTTATTCGAATAAAGTAAAAAGACTCCTCTATCTCCTTTTTGGACATAAACCTCTGATGTTTGTGAATTAATTTTCCTGACATGATCAACAAGGAGGGAGATTTAATCCGTGAAACAGGACGGCCAACAAGCTCTAAGTGATGTCCAGGTGTTAGAAACACAAATTCCCGGTCAGCAGAATCGCCTTTTTAAGCTTCGGGGCTGGACACGATCCAATGATCTCAGCCCCGGGGGAGGTTAACAAAGCTCGGGGAGAAGGATTTCTCCTGCTACACGAGGAATGCAGAATTCATGGGCCACAAGGGCATTTGGCAGAACCCCCAAGAGAAGGAAGAAATAAATAAAGGCAACTCAGCAACTGTGTGGAATCCGCTCCGGCTGGGTGAAGGGGAATTCTGGCAGGGGCAGCTCAGGAGCAGCAACTCATGGAGCACCCACACAGGAAACCAGGGAGCCAGAGGAGGAGAAAGAGCAGGGCAGTAATTAGCATGAGAAGCGAGAGACTCATTAACCAATAGAAGAGAGAATGCTAATTAACAAGAGAACTGTGTACCTTGTAACCAGTGCACATCAACGTCTTTGTTTGCTAAAAGGTGTAAAGAGTGGAAGGTTGTGCCTGTGGTGCTGCTGTCTTCGGGTATTTGCCACGCAGTGCCCCCTCTGCAGAAGAGAGAACGAACCCGCTGCCGGGACTCCCGCAGGCAAGGGCCCGTTCGAGGCGCGCCCCGTGTCCGCGCCCGAGGCTCTGCGCCGCACCCGGGCCGAGCTCTCGGGAGGGGAACGCCCGGCCCGCGGGCGCGCGCGCGGCGGGTTAGGCGG
>WAAG01068718.1:20525-31829 GCA_013390105.1 Tichodroma muraria | reverse complement strand
CCACAAAGGGGCCGCGGCCTGCGCGCCGTCGCCGCCCCCCTCAGCCCGGGCTCCCGCCGGGCGCGGGAGCTCCTCCTTCCCCCGCCGAGGTCTGGCCGCCTTCCTGGCAAGGCCGTATATCTCCGCGAGCCCGCGGATGGAACCGCCCGGGAGACCGCGCTGTGCCGTGCTTGCCGCCCGGCGATGTCTTCAAAGTCTTTAGTTTTGCCGAGTGCCACCTTTGCCGGTGCTGGGGATGGTGGTCCGGTGATGAATTGCAGCGAGAAGCCCCCGGGAGAGGTGGACTGTGCGTTTAGATCCCAGGCTGTAAACCCGTCAGTGCTGAGGCTTCCCGCGGGCTCGTGCTTTCACTTTTGCTTCCAGATATTAATCTGTGAATGCGTACAGGAAGGGCAGATGTGAGAAGGTAGTAATGAAAAAGAGAGAAATACTGTTGGTGAAACTGTGGTTGCCTGGTGTCCAGACCTTTATTGGTTTCTTATTGTAGTAAAGAAGAGCATACGATTTGAAATCCAGCTGGAGCATAGGTCTGTTTCCTTCAATATCTTTTTTACTAACGTGCACAGGAGTCACATCTGAGAGGTTTGTGTGATGGGTTGTGAGGAGCTCGGGTTTGCAGTCACACTTGCTGAGCAGAGCAGCTCCTATCTATCTATCGTATCAGCTTCTAGAGGGAAACAGTTACTGGTTTGCCTTGTTATTCTTACAGCTTGGGCTTTCCTACTGGAATGCTTTTTAAACTTGTAGAATACGTTTAATTTCAAACTTTCCTTTTGGTTTGAGAGCCTATCTAATTTGAACATTGCACCAGGGAAGTAAATAACTGCAGAGTGGAAGCATTTTCTGCACTGTTCTCCTCTTTTTTCCCCCCTACTCTGCTGTGTCAGTTATGTACTCCTGCAGTCCATATAAGCAGGATCTTAAAGCTTCTGATTTTCCAGTTAGTCATTAGGCATAAATCTCATCAGGGTGTGCTTATTGTTTCACTTGTCACGGTTTGGGGGTTGGTATTGCCTTTCAGGGCTGACTTGGTGGGACTCCATTAACTTAAATAAGTTGGGTCAGGGCTGTCTTCATATGACAGTATCACTGGCAGTGTTTTATGCAAGACATAATGTTTTGATAACATAGGGAACAGGTGGGTACATGACAAGATGAGAGCAAAAGACTTGTTACACAAAGAGGGAATTTGCTGCTAGCAGAATAAATTGGTTTTGTCAACATTTGGGATATTGTTGAGAGTTTTCCTCAGTTATTAGATATTAACAGACTTGAACATCTGAAAGTACTCCTTATTTTTATATGTAAATTGTGATATTTTTTCTTAAATAATATTAATACTAAAAAAAATTTAGTAGTTTTGAATACCCGACAACTGATTAATATGTGACTAAAGTACAGTGTGTTGAAAGGCATACCCTTGTCCTATGAATGAAGAACAAATTTATGTTCTTCATTCATAGGAAGAAAAAAATGTTTTTTCAGAATCCAGGTCTGAATTAAGAACGTGAGTAAATGCTGTTAAGTTATAATGCCTTTTCTTCCAGGTTACCAAAATGGGAACAGTGTAGTTGTCTTATAAGTGAGCTGTTAAATTCTCATCATTCTTAGCTAGACTGAAGCTTCTGTTGAGGTCTAGTGGTCTCAAGTTTTCTCTCTGGAGAACTCCCTTTGCTCCCTTTAATGCTCTAATTCTTGTTCTCAGCAGGAGCTGATGTCGTTTGTCATCCTCTCCAGTTGAAATATTCAAAGTTTTCTGGGTGGTGAAGGTTTTAACAGAGTTTTGCACTTCACTGTTTTCCCTTGAAGTTCTTGAGCTTTCTGGCTTTGGCCTAAGCAATCTTTCTGTGTGTATTTTAGGGAAGGAACAGAGGTAGAAATGTGAACTATGCAATTACCATTTTCATGAAAAGAGACAAGGCCATGGGTAGATACTGTGGTAGTAATGTTTAACAGTCTCAGCTCTATAATATATTTTTAAAACATTGTATCTTTTCTCTTTGCTCTGTATCCACAGACGCTATTATTAACTGTTTAAATAAAACTCTACAGCTATTGCAGATTTTAGTATGTTGAAACTTAGTCCTTCAATTGAAAATACTCCCTTCAGAAAAGAGGTAGATTAATCTTGGGGTTTGGATCATTCGCGCAGAGGATGTTCAATGAGCGTGTTCCGTGCTTTTTCATAATTCAGGTTTGGTTTATGAAGTCAGAAGAGTGTGAGAACACTCTGACTAGGTCACATTTAAACTTCACACCGCAGTCAGTCTGAGAGTGCTCTCTGGGTAGCTGAAGGTGTTACTGTGCTGAGTATGTCAGCATTACCTGTGGGAATTTGGGAGAAATATCTCTGACATATTTCAGAATAACCTCTGAAATATATCAGAAAAACTCTCACTCTCCTCATTAAAAATGTTAAGGATAGGAGAAGACTTCTAAAAAGAGTTGTTGATCATAGAAACTTTGTTTGCACGAGAAGTAGTGGTAACAAAGCTAGGAATAAATATCAAAGTTCTAGTTAAATCTTATTCATTCTTGTGGGGGCTAAAGATACTGGAATTTATGCTGTTCCTGTGCATATATTAATAAATGGAAACAGCTGTTGGGGGAATTGCAGTCATGGCATCCTTTGTGCTCTGTGGTATATGTTTCTAAACATTTTGATTGTGTGATTGGATTTCTTTTTTTTATAAGTAGGCTTCATAATTTGTTAATGCGCACTTGGGCAGTTAGTCCTGGGGAGAGGCAGTAAAAGCTTTTGCCCTGCAGTGTGTGTGTAAGATGGCTGTGGAGCCCCTGATTTACTGATTCAGGTGCTTAAAGCCCTGCTCTATAAAGTGGAAGGACCGGTTGGTTTGGAGCAGCCTTTTCTGGGCCTGGGGAAGCACCGAGCCAGTGCTCCGGGTGGGCGGTGCAGGGAAAGGCTGGCTGGACCTGTCTGGATGGATTTCTGCATTTTCCCACCTGAGCTTGGGCTGTGCTGCTCAGAACTGCCGCTAGAGTCTTTATCCTGTGCGGTCAGGACCATCGGTGTTGGCTTTCTACTCCCTGCTGTGTGGATGTCGCGTTTGCAGCAGGGGCTCTCTGCAGAAGGTTTGTTCTCATGTAGCCCTGCACTTCTGTCGTGGTCCCCTGTCAGCAGTCATTGTTCACGTGTGGATTCCTGAAGGTTATTAGGTGACCACTTGTGCCTCAACAGTTGCTGTAGTGCTGATGTAACACCTGGAAGGTGTGAGAAGGGGTGTGTAAAGTTTCTGCATTTTGGCCAACTGTCCTTTCTTCAAACTGTGTTAATGAGTTTTGTTCCTTTTCTTCCTGTGAAAGTGAAATGCCTCTCTTGTGTGTTTATAGATTGATTTGGATACTATTGATGTCAGCAATCTCAACAGACAGTTTCTGTTTCAGAAGAAACATGTTGGAAGATCAAAATCACAGGTGAGGAAAAAGTCAAAGCTCAAGCCTCATTACTCAGTATTATTTTGTGGATAGTGTTAGAAACATGTCACAGTTTAGTTTCTGCTGGGAAGAGGTAAGTGTTGGTTGGCTGATCGTGGCTGTCCATGGCATTTCATTATTAAAGTATTTAAATCTCTTAAGGTAGTCAACTTACTCGATACACAGCTGGTATCAAGTCTGTCTTTTAGAAGGAAGGAAGAAATAATAAGTGTTTTTTTTGTTTTCTTTTTTTTTGTTTTGTTTCTAGGTTGCCAAGGAAAGCGTGTTACAGTTTTGTCCAGAAGCTAATATTATAGCTTACCATGATAGCATCATGAAGTATGTTTGGTTTTAAGCTCTAATTATATGTTTGATTTGCAAGTACTGTGTTATTTAAATGCTACAATGGTGTGCTTTAAGGTATTTTTCAAAGCTTCCTCAGTAAGGAGAAATAGCTGTAAATGTGAACTACCATGCACCTGAGTGGGACTGTGGCTTTTGCATGGGTTTTAAGCTCTGGTAGTAAGCTGTAGTCGTTTGTTTGTGTCTGTTTTTCATTTTATTGGCAACATTTGCCATATGAGTTTCTACTCTGTAAGGATGTCCTGATGTCTTGAGCAATAATTAAATTAAGACATGTGAATGTTGAGTCTGTGATTAAAAAATTAAGTTCTTTGTGTGTAGGTAGGTAACTACGTGTCATTTATATATGCTCCAAGCTGTTGAAATTTAGTCTTTATGGTCTGCAGCCAATGAGCATAGTACAAGATTATGTAAGTTCCATTAGCTGTTCCCCATCTTTTAATTTATATTTGCCCCAATTTCTAAAAAATGGATATTCTGTACCATGGAGGTTTGAACTCCGATGTTGCTATTAGCCAGTGAAATGCTGACTCACTGCATCCTTCTCCTGAAACTGCTAATCCTGTTTCCTCTTCTCTTTCTCTTCTTCTCCACCTTCTTCTTTAAGTCAGAAAAATGCAATGTAAAGATAACTGAAGCATCAGGATTTAAGGTCCCTTGTGTTGGCTCCTCAGGGTATAGCCACACAGTCAAACCAATGGAGCTATCACAGCACAATGAATTATGCACAGTCTGATGAGCTGTGGTAATTATAGTGTGCATGTTTTAGCCACAGCTGATGGTTTTTAAGGTCAGTTACCACAGCTCAGCCAATTTACTCATTAGGTCAGAGTAGTTTAATCACTTTCCCTTGTCTGCCCATTTCATTGGTCAAATTAGTACTAATTGCAGTAGCTTCCTTCCAGCAGCATAAAATTCATGCTTTCACCCAGCTTTAAAGTGGGCAGAAGACAAATGGGGGCAGTTAAAGGGTAGTTAAATTTATAAATTTATACTATGTGTAATTTATCACACGAACACGGGTTGCATGTGTAGAGTTTCTGTTGTGCAGTAATAACCAACAACTTGGATGTGCCATTTGAAATGTTGTTTTTGTTTTCTGTAGCCCTGACTATAACGTAGAGTTCTTCCGCCAGTTTACGTTGGTTATGAATGCTCTGGATAACAGAGGTGAAGTTTTCACTATGATTTTATATTGCAGATGTTGCTTGTTCCTTGCTGCAGTGTCATTTGAATAACAAGTGTCCTCCTAACCCGTCTGCAGTTGGACAAAGCCCCGTGTGCTTTGCTGGAAACTTGAAGGGGTGGTTGGTGCTTCTGCAGGCGTTCTGAAAGGAAATGTGCACAGCTAATTGCTGCCTGATGGGAACTGCTGGGTACTGTGGGTGCTCTGTAGCTTTAGTCAGTTGAGTTTGCTGTGTTTATTAATGTCCATATATCTTGTGAGAATGGGAAACTGGGCTTTGTGAAAATGGTTGTAGTACTCTATAGAGAAACAAGGTATGTTAAAGTTAAGTGCATAGGGTGCTAGTTTGAATTTGGAGAAGTAAAACTTCTTTTTTCTTAACTATTCAAATTTTTTTCTTTAAAACCCTCTTGATTTGCAGCTGCCCGTAACCATGTGAACAGGATGTGTCTGGCTGCTGATATTCCTCTTATAGAGAGTGGAACTGCAGGCTACCTTGGACAAGTAACTGTTATCAAAAAGGTTAGGTCACTCTTGTCATTGGCTATTTTAGACAACAGGGAGTGGGTGTTTGGAGATAGAGTTACAGTTCATCTGTTAATAGCCCAAACTACCAGTAGCCTTCTCGGAATGACAAGTAAATGCTTCATTTTTCACCAGGGAGTGACAGAATGTTATGAATGTCAGCCTAAACCAACTCAGAAAACTTTCCCAGGCTGCACAATCCGAAATACGCCCTCGGAGCCTATCCATTGCATTGTGTGGGCCAAGTATTTGTTCAAGTAAGTGACATTTTTAAAAAAATAGGTACTTTGGTTCATTCTTCTGGTTTCTAAACCTACAGAGAAAGAAATAAAATTGACACACTTTTTTTTTTTTTAATTTATTTTAATGGATTTTAAATTCATTTTAAATTGATTTAGATGGATTATGGTGAAAACCTCCAGTTGCTTGACCTGGGTTCTGGGGTGGTTTTTAAAGATGGAAGGTTGATTACTATTTAGGCCTTGCTCTAATAGCACAAAAAATCTGTCAGAGTAGTTTGGCACAGCACTGTAGGTTGAGGTTGCTTTATTCTTCATCTTTGTATGAAGTAAGCACATTTTTCAGTTTAATGCATGTTTTAACAAGTGTAAAGTTTGTTGGAGTCTTGGATGTCCCAGAGGTTCTAAAAGTGCATTTAGTACTTCAGTGTAAATATTAGGCTGAATATTGGGTGAGCTACTGAGTGAGTTATACAGAAAACTTTTTTGCTGAATTAATTTTTGTATTGGGCATTTTGTGTTGTCCGTGTTAAGTGTGTGATGAATCCCAGCAGTTTAAAAAACAAGGTATGAAGTGGCAGTCTGTCTGGAAGCAAGAATCCTAGGATGAATATGTATCCATTAGCAAATATTTGAGTCTTTAATGAGATATGCTGAAATTCTAGTCTTCTTGTTGTTCTTAATTGTTACATAGCCAGTTGTTTGGAGAAGAAGATGCTGATCAAGAAGTCTCACCTGACAGAGCTGATCCCGAAGCTGCCTGTGAGTGTGATACAAGCTGGTGGCTTACCCTGTTACTAAAATGTTCTATTTCAGAGATTATGTATGCCTTTCTGTACATTTCTTAAGGTTAGAGAGTTCATCTCAATTTTCTTTAAAGAAGATTCTGTTTCTGGCCTCTGGGAGGCTTGTAGTTTGAACAGAGTACTGAGTGATATTTGTAGTCACTCTGCATTTCCCACTCCTAGCTGAGGGTTTGCAGGGAACTTCAGGAATTGTATTTGAGCTCTTCTAGCCTGAAACACTTCAGCATTAATCTACATAGGAAATGTCCCAATTTTGAGTGATATTTTTATAGCTATTCAGTATTTTTCTGTAAGGACAGTAATCATAGTTACTACGAGGTCAATGAGCATCATTGTTGGTTGCTTGTTTTGGATCCTTTGATAGATGAATGGACTTGGGAGGGGGAGCTTAGAGGATCCTCCGACTCTTGAAGTTCTTTGAACATCAGATAGTGATCACTGGACAGGTTGTTCCTACAGGAAGTGCAGGATGAAGTAGGTGAGTCTTAAAAAGAGTGACAATATCAAGTCACTTAAAACAATGGCTGCTAAAGTAGTTGACAAGTAGCAAATGCAATGCCACTTATTTAAGTGAACCCAGCAGGGCAGTTACAGGAGTGCTGAGCTGGAGCCTGGTGTCTGCAGTGACAGACTGCCCACCCTCAGGGTGCTGTGGTCACACGGGGGTGGCTGTGTCCAGGTTTGACCCCAGCTGGGCACCGTGTAGCCCTCGCTCACTGCCCCATCTAGAGCAGGGAGAGCCACACAAAAAGTAACTTCATGGGCTGGGGTAAGAACAGCTAATTATGGAAACAAATACGTAATATTATTGATAATAATTGGTATAAAGAGAGGGGGACTAGAACTCCAGACAAACAAGTGACGCAGTTGCTGACTGCCCTCTGGCTAGTGGATGCTCAGCCAGTCCCCAGGCAGAGATCAGCCCGTCCCAGCCAACTGCCCCAGTTTATGTGCTGAGCAGGAGGTTCTGAGGTCTGGAATATCCCTGTGGCCAGTTCAGGTCAGCTGTCCTGGCTCTGCTCCCTCCCAGCTCCTTGTGCTCCCGCTCGCTGGCAGAGCATGGGAAACTGAAAAGTCCTTGACTTGGAGTAACCTCTTGGCAACAGCTAAAACATCAGTGTGTTACCATCATTATTCTCATGCAGAATCCAAAACACAGCACCAGACCACCTCCTAGAAAGAAAATAAACTCTCCCCCAGCCCAAACCAGGACATCCAGGGAAGAGTCAGTGCAACATTTATAAAGGGAAGTCACGACTCTGTGGGTTCATGGAGGGAATCAGCAAGCCTGTGCAGTGTCTGGTTTAGGCTGCTCTGAATGTGCCAGGGGCAGATCCAAAAACTGTTGAGGAGAACCTGAGGGACATAAGCAGCCAAGGGGACAAAAAGGCTGAATATCCTGAAGTGGATAAACTACTTGAATTATAGAGATAAATGGTGATTAGAGGAGTCTCAGATGGGAGATGTGTACTGTTCAGCACAGGTGATTAGGCAAAGTCACTCAGAATAAAAAAGATGAGGACTAACTGCAAAAAGTAGTAGAAAGCTTCACAATACAGAATGACTGGGCAATGATACAGGAGGCACATAAATATGAAATAATGCAAATTATGCATTGGTGAAAGGGGGGAAGCCTTCACAAATTTACATATAAGTTGATGGTCTCTGAGTTGATTTTTCTCATTCAGTCGAGACATTAATAGACAGTTCTATGAAAACATCAACTTGATTATTAGAAATTATGAAAGCAATTGTTGGAGGTGATTGGGAAAGAAAGAAAATTATTAGCATCTTTATAGAGATTTTTTTTGTGTAAAAAGAACCAGAGGTAGGAAACCGATTTTTTTTTATTTGTTTGTGTTGAAATCACAACCAAACTAAGACTCTCTAGCCAGAAAAGAGACTACTAAAAGGAGATGGCAAGACATTTCTGAAGTAGCAATGTTATGTGGAGAAAATTGGTGGGAAGCAGTAGTTCATTGTTTCTGCCAGTAAAGCAGTTGGGTGATACCAGGTTAAATCAGTGAGGTGCAGTTGCAGAGGCAAAGAGGAGCTGGCACACTACCTAATTCAGCTTTTGTTGGGTGCAATAAAGCCATTTTATGCTTCCTGCATAATTTTAGTAATTGACTCTTGGGGTAATATTTGGATGGGATTTTTTTTTTTTTTTAATCTAAAATATTGGTTATCACTTTATTAATAGGGGAGCCAGCAGAAGCAGAAGCCAGAGCACTAGCATCCAATGAAGATGGTGAGATTAAACGTGTTTCAACTAAGGAGTGGGCTAAATCCACTGGCTATGATCCAGTTAAACTTTTTACTAAGGTATTTTCTTTACCCCAAATAAATGTCTTTATTTGAAATGTATGAGGTGCTGTAAAGTTAAATCAAACCCCAGCCTGGACATTCAATGCTAGCCATCAATTATGTGATCATGTTGTGACATCCACCAGTTTTCTGTTGTGTTGGCCTCTTGCAGTATTTGCTTGTTTTACAGGATTCCATCTGCATCTGTAGAGATGGCTGCATCAGCCTGGCCACTCTGTGCAGACAAAACTCCATTGCAGTTACTCTTAATGGAAAAGGGTCTATTTGACCTCTGGAATTGCACTGGGCATAATCAGAACCAATTTGAGCACCTAAAAGCTATCAGTCATCTGTGCATTATCAGGCTCTGGCATAAGAAAAAACAAACTGAGGAAGGAGCTTTTTTTCTAAATAGTTACTGAAAGTGGATAAATAGAGGAAATGAGCTTGAATGCAATGTTCATCAGTAGCAATAACTTTTCTTTGGGAATTCATTGGCATGTGCACTCACTTGTCTCAGAGAGGGCATAAAAAGAACTGTAGGGATGGCTTCAGTAGACAGGTAAAACCACTGAACTACTGTTTCTTGATTTTTCACTTTCCTCCTCCCTAAATTAATCAGAGCTGTGTCTGCTCTATGCAATGAGTGTTGAAGAGTGGGGAATAAGTTTTTAGAATCTTTCTATGTAGTTAAAAATACTGTCAAGGAGAAAATCAAAACCCCATCAATGTAGTGCTGATTTTTCAGTTTGGTTTTTTTTTTTCCTTTAATTTAATTTTTTTTCATGTTTCCTAGCTTTTCAAAGATGACATTAGATATCTGCTGACAATGGATAAGCTGTGGAGGAAAAGAAAGCCTCCAGTGCCACTGGACTGGGCTGAGGTACAAAAGCAAGGTAACTCTCCCTCCTCCTACTGTACCTGCTAAATCATACCTGCTGTTTATTAATGCATCTCTGTGATATGTTCCTTTTTTTTACTGCCACAGTTGAGTTCTGATAATGAACATATTCATTCTTTACACTTCCTGAAGATTTCAAATTTTTCTCTATTCAGACAACGCTTTTTCTAAGACTTTTGCAGTTGTTTTTGATGCTCAGTATTGGCTGTAGAAAATACACATTTAACAAAATTATGTCAGCTTATTCTAGGACACCTTACCATAAGCACTTACCTCATAAGATTTATCTCTGAAAGTTATTTGGTTGGAAATCTACATTTTCTGTAATTTGTGCACGTTTGGATTACTGATGTCATAGCTATAGTTGAAGTTTTAAATGCAGATTTGCTGTAAAATGTTTGGGCTACTGTAGGTTAAGGATATTGTTCTTCAATTTAGAAAATACTGAATTTTGCTGAAATTGGAAAGTTTTTTGAGAGAACTTCTGTGGAACTTATAAATACTCCTGATCTTACTTTTCTTCTCTTTTTTCCCAAAGAGCAAAACATATCTGACCAGCAGAATGAGAGCTCTGCAGTGTTGAAGGATCAGCAGGTTCTCAATGTCAGGAGCTATGCAGACCTGTTCTCAAAGAGTGTTAAAACCCTGAGTCTTCACCTGGCTGAGAAGGCTGATGGAGAAGCACTTATATGGGATAAGGTTAGTTTGCCATATATAAACTGTGTATGTAATACAAATATTAGTAGGACTTACTCAGTTTCCTTCTAAAATGGTACTACTTAGAACAAAACTATCTGGCACCTTGTGGAAACACTTTCCATATGTAAACAAATAAATTCTTTAAACACTATATTGCATAACTCACTGAGGGTAAGGATTAACTGTACTGTGGTGTGAAATAACTTAATTCACCAAATTCTCCAGCTCATAAAAGCACAAATTCACAAATACTTGTCATATTTTTATTTTTGAAAATATTTAAATACTGTAACTTCATTTTTCCCTTCTTACCTGTCTCCAAAACATGCTCTTAGCCAGTAGCTGGGGTTTTACTGAGGCTATGAGCAATCAGCCAGTGATGGGTGTGCAACACAAGTTCTGTTAAAGAAGACAAAAATTTTCTCTTTTATCACCACACACAGTATCACTTCCAGGCAGTTAACGTTTGGCATTAAAAAAAAGTAGTCTGTAAATATGGGGGGGAGGGGGCAAAATACTAAAATATTACTGTGACCAATAGTATAAATATTTTTCTCTGAAACACCCAGTGTTTGAAACGGATTCAAAGTCAAAATTCAGTGTTGAAAATGTTTGAAACATTGCAAGACTTAGGATTTAAACATTTTTATAACATACCAGACATATTATTAGTACGAATATACTAATTTGCTACTAAAATACACGTTTAGAAATTGCAGTTAAAGTACTGCTGCTCTGAGTACACCATCTGAAAGAGGAAGTACATTGACTTTGAAATGGAATTTTGTACTTTTTTTTTTTTTTTTTTTTTTTTTTTTTTGTTTTTTTTGAGGTTTGATGAAA
>WAAG01068707.1:0-12902 GCA_013390105.1 Tichodroma muraria | reverse complement strand
CAACTGAAAAGCTCACGTCAGCCCAGAATTTTCCTTAGCTGTATTTCAGTTTCTCATGCATCTTTCCAGCCTTCTAGTAGTTCTCTTCCTTTTAATCCTAGTCAATCATTTTTTCTTATAGCAAAATAAGAAAAGCTTCACAGAAACCTAACGAGCTGCATCTATGGAAACTATATGATGAGACTTTTTTATGGTATAATGCTATTGAGGTGCTTTTCAGCAAAACTCACAGGAACATTTAAAATGAAACCCAAACCAATTAGAAACTCCCTAGATCTTATGCTTTATAACATACTTTGGATTCCTTCTAGTTTCTCAAAAGGATATAAATACACATTGGGGTCAAGGTTTTGGCAGCATTCACAGCACTACAAGGCTTTGAGAAGAAGCAAATCTAGTTCCAACCCAAATTGTTCTTCACTTGGAGTCAGGGCTGTTCAGATGCAAACCCAAGTCACAGGTCTATGGATGCGTATCCTCAGCCATCCTTAACTGAAGGTCTTTTAAGGAAACTCTGCAGTGTCTATCATAAAGCTCAAAATCCCAAATGTGTGAAAATTATTTCCCATGTATATTGTAAACCCAACTGCTCCTTAAGAAGTGTATGTAACAAAGGTATTATGCATATAAATTAGCTTTTCAAAAACATGATCGCATCTTGAAAATATGAACTGAGATTGAGCCTCTGAAAAGACACAGAGATCTTGGTGGGGGTGGTTTTGCTTTTAAATAGCATGCTATCAAAAGAATGACAACAACAACAATAAAATAAACAAGCCAGGCTTGATAGGTTTCATATTGTGATGCAGTGTCATGCATATTAATCACCATAATGAAACTTATTCCAAGTAATTCACGTGCTGCATAAACAGCTTTGTAAAGTGATGCATTTTAATTGTTGGCAAGAACATATTGTTCAAATCTGAGACAATTAGAGAAAAAATTGTGTCTTTGTACCATTTTTGGTCTGACTACTTTTGTTTTTTCCAAATAATTTTAATAAAATCTAAAGATAGACCCTTAGGAAGCAGTATGAAAATTATTTTTTTCTCAGCAAAAAATGCACTTGGAGAAGAATGGTTCAACATGACCAAAAGCTTGCACACCTGATGGGTTAAGCCTCCCACACATGGTGGGTTATCAAGTCTCCAAAATTATTTCAGCAGCCTCTATTAATTTGTGTACACTGGTGGTACCGATGATGAAAGAGGTACAGTTGCTTTCATTATTGACTTCATTATATGATCTGTAACATTAGCAGCAAGACAGCAAGTACAGAAGGCAAGCTGATAATGTAATCAAGCACAAGACACTGAAAAATTGTGAATAATATGCTATTTGCATAAAAAAAATCCCTNAACCCAAATAATTTTTTCAGTAGCAACTACAAAAACCTGTAAAAATCATGAATAATAAAGGTGTTTTTCAGTGGTGTTTTTGTTGATACGTGATATTAATTAATGACAATTACTAGTGGTTTTGTTGTCGTTCATATTGCAATTGCTTCAAGTAGCCGCCATCAAAAATCAGAATCCTGCTCAGGTAAACTATTTACCCAAGTATAAAATCCTGTGTTTGCCCCAGATGGATGGTGAGCTAAATTTAATGGGACAAATGCTTAAATTGTTTGCTGAATGACAATTGATTTTAATTTGTGCTTGGTTAGTGTGAACTAAATGGTCTTTCTCTTATTGGACTTTTATTTTCCTCCACCCACGGTGGTTTAACCCCAGCTGGGAACTAACTGCCACACAGCCACTTGTTCACTCCCTTCTCCTTGGTGGGATGGTGGGACAATTGGAAAAAATAACGGAACTTGTGGATTGAGATAAGAACAACTCAATAATTGAAGCAACATAAAATAAACAATAATGACAATTATAAAAAAATTGTAATGGAAAGGAGAGAAGTAAAACCAAGGAAAAGAAGTGATGCACAATGCAATCACTTGCTCTCCACTGACTGATGCCCTGTCAGTCCCCAGGCAGCAATTGGTGCCACTCCACCCAATTCCCCCTGTTTATACACTGAACATGATGTTCTATGGTATGGGACATCCTTTTAGCCAGTTCAAGTCAGGTGTCCTGACCCTGCCCCCTCCCAGCTTTTTGTGCACCTCCTCAGTGGCAGATCATGAAACACTGAAAAATCCTTTACATAGAGCATGCAGTATTTAGCATCCACTAACACATTAGTGTGGTATCAATATTATTCTCATACTAAATACAAACACAGGGCTGTACCAGCTACTAAGAAGAAAATTTTCCCAGCCCAAACCAGGACACCACCTAAGCTTTCTTTTGTGTTACAGGTGTTTCTGGAAATTGTATTTACAATTCACAGTATTTAGAAATATACCCTGTGCATGCTTGGAGATCTTAAAATTTAATATAATATGAATACCAAGATTGCAGTGTGGATTAGTCCAGTCAAATTATTCATGTAAAATGGATCTGTAAAACAAGATATCCATAAAAGTCAGGTCTTTGCCTTTTGGTCTTTAAATATTTCCTCTGGAAATTCACAAGGAAGGGATTAAAACTTTGATTTTCAACAAAGGTTTCATTATGTGTGACAGCACAGTCTGAAGCTTAAACTTGGACAATGACAAATCTAAGACCAAAAAAATCACAATTATTCTTCTCTGTCTGCTTGGCTTTCTATTCCAGCTCTGTTCCAAGAGAAAAGTTGTGTTCTTTTAATTGACATGGGTCACTCTTATATCCAGACTTATCCTTGTAGTCACATCAATGCAATAACCATACTCCATGGGTTCTGCCAAAAAACAATTACTCCAAAGGCAAAAGAACCACTGTGAGTCAAAATCCACAAAGGTATTCAGATCTTGAACCTCTGTAAAATGGACCTGGACCACTCTGTTCCCTTCCTGGCATAACTTGCTACAACTGTCAGATATTTGCTGTGTTTGTAAACTAGTGGTTTTGATCACAGTACAAATTCCATCTCAGTCATCAAAGATGAATGTTTTAACAGTGCACATGTCTAATTCTATCTATAATATCAGGAGCTTTTAGTTAGGGTCTTTGAGCATGTGTTGACAGTTAATTAACTGTGGTCATGGGTGGGTTAATTTTACTGAGAAATGCTCAAGCACTGAAGGCCTCTGTAATTTGCTGTATCCCTTGGTCCTCAGGAGAACTGATTCTGAGCTAAACTTCAAAAAATTCATCATAAAAATATTACTATAAAACAAGATAAGAACTACAAATCCCTCTTCAAGAAAATAAATAAAACATCAGGTTTTATCAGTCTCCTCTAATTAACATGGCAACCATTCTATTCCTTCCTGGAGCCTCCAGGGCAAATGATGTCAGGTGGTGACATGATGCAACCACCTCGGTGAAAAAGGGAAGCAGCTAGTGTGTGTTTGAAGGGGGAGTTATTTCCTAGCAATGCAGACTCCTCTGGAACTCAGCTCACACCTTTTGCAGATAAATAACTTGCACATGCTGTCAATATGTCACCTTTGGAGAAATTACAGTATGTATAATATGCAAATTATATGCAGTCACTGTGCATTTTGATTCCTTCCCATTTGTAGAAATGGAAAAGATACACAAGAACATAAAGAGAAGCACAGAGGACTGGGTAGCCACAGGCAGAGAAAGCCCCCATTAGTAAGTGAAGTTCTTGTGTGACAGAAGAAGACGCCTACATCTGATGTTTTGATAATGGAGTTACAGATGTGAGACTGTTACACTCCTCTTATCCCAAATCCACATCTGTGCAGCTTAGGATATAGCTGATAAACATATATGATGAACAAATGGGTGTCTACGTGACCTGCATTATAAGAAGGGTTAAATAACAGGATCAAAGCATCATCTTTGGGCCTTAAAATCTGTGATACTCTTTTCTGCTTTTTAAAGTGATAAAGTCTGTCACACACTCTGAGCTAACCCCACAATATGGTTTTTTCATCCACTTCTTGGCTAAATGTCTGAAGTCTGTCTCAGGACTTCTCCTTTAAAGCAAGTTCAACAGCCAGCATTTTGTTTGTATTGAACTGCATCTACAGATGACAGCAACAAGGGACTTGCAATATTTTTTGCCAACAGAAAATCTTTGGTATTTGTAGAGCTGAGGATTTTCAGTAGAGATCTAATCCAAATGTTAATGCAACAGGATTCCTTCCCTTGGCTTCAATTATACCCAGATCACAGGAATTTTCCTAAGCTGCTTTGACATCTTTGCCAAGTCATTGGCCCAGCTATATAGTAAACAGACCAGAAGGTGGTCCACACCTTCTGGTAAGACTCCTCTGAAGCTTTGAAAAGATGAAGCATGTGTAGATTGTAAACCCTGAAGTAGTTGTACAAAGCAGTGACAGCTACACGTGTAGTATTCCCTCAATGATAACAATATTTTGAGGAGATGGACAGCTGGTGAACCAAGTCAGGGCACAGCAGAGGAGTAAAGAGCATTCACCATTCAAGGCTACTCAAAGGCAATGCAAATTCTGAATACAAAGGTCCTTCTTTGCTTTCCCAGGCATTTTGGCATTAGTCAGGCAGTCATAGGATTTGTCAGTGTGGGAATGCACTAACAAGTGAGGGCTGGAGCCCTGCAGCTCAGGCACATCACTGCCAGCACCCCCAGAGGGAGCACACAGTGAGGACAGACTGAGCCCAGGCCTGGCTGTGCAGGCAGGTGCTGACACATAGGCTGGGACAACCTGTGTAGATTAGTAACAATGGCTGTGCAAAACAACTGCCCTTTCCTAGCCTATGACCTTGTTTGCTTGGGAACCATTACAAGAAGTAAGAGATTATAATTAGCAAACAACAGATAATGGCAACAATGGTAAGGAAAAGCGAGCTGCTTTCCGGGCATTAGAAATGGCAAAGTACAATTTGCTGCGCCCATTACCAGGAGACAAGCAATGAAATGATAAGAATTCCTTTAAAGTCACTGGTGGATTTAAATTTCTGCCTTTATAAAAGAAATTCCAGGAGAAAAGTTAACAGGTGAAAGCACCGTGGATTAGGGGAATGAGTGCAGCTGTAGTGGGGGAAGACTTTAAGATATGCAGCAGACATAAAGAAACACTAACAGACACACCTTTAGTGCTGAGAATGATTTAGCCTGAAAGCACATAACTGCTGATTCAATGAGGATTTTTCCAAAAGGCCAGAAATTTACAACTGTGTCACAAATTGTAGACAACAGATGAGGCACAGATAACAATGAAGAACAAAAGAAAAACAACCCACAGTGCCAAATAATTGACAGCTCATGACTGAATCTAATACAAAATGTAGTAAATTAAGGTCTTTGTGGTGGCATGCAAGTCTGTTTATCCAATTACAAAGGCAGTCCCAGAGAATTTGTTATTCATTTAGCATCATGGAGTACCTTAGCCCGGTGTCTTGCCAAATGTTTAATTTAAAAGACATAACTCCAGAGTAGTTTATGACTTGTTTTACAGATTAAAGAAACAGCTCTTAAAATGGAACTTGTTACAGAATCTGTGCTTTCTTCTGATTTCTTCAAAATTGTCAAGACTCTGCATGAAAAGTTTATTTTTTAAGAAAAACAGCAGCAGCAGCAAACAACAACTCATATTAGCATTCTGACTTTGATGGACTATTTATGGAGCATATGGTCCCGATTGCCAAAATGCTTGTTTGAAATTACCTCTAATATTATATTCAGTTACATAAACATAAAATAAAAAGAAAATTTCCAGAAAATAGAATGGTGAATACTCTTCTTCTTTTTTCTTTCTTATTTTCCCTCCAAAGAAAGCAACCTGGAGCAGATTGTAAATTACACTGGAACCTACTTCAAAGACTTCTAGTTTGCTGCAAGATATACCATCACACATGTCCTACTTACTCCTTGCCATTCTGCCACAGTGCAGATTACTGCCTCAACTGATGCAGAAGTAGCAGTGTCCTAGCAGCCTAAGGTTCTAGCTACAATTAGGTGTGCTAGCTGTGAATCTCCCACTCACAGAAAGACTAATCCCACCTCTTCAAGTACTTATGGTGAACTATGAACCATTCTTTTCATTCTTTTGCCCTAAAAATAACAAGCTCTGAGGTCTTTTTCTTGTTCAGGTCCAGAGCAGTAATTTGTCAAGCTTTTCCTGTAATGTCGGTAATGTGTACTCCACATATTTGCATACAAGGAGTGTAGCCTATGTGCAAAACTATTTTTTTGTGTAGAATCAAGCAGGCTATTTTATTAACAATGGTGTTTGCAGGGTACGTTCAATGATCTAGACAAGTTTACCTTGAAGAGGAATCTACAAATGGACTTCCAAATGGAACAAGCCAAATGAGAAAACAGCTCCATCATTCAACCAGCATGGAGAAAAAGAATAAAAACCCCTAACTTTTGTTACAAAATGGATCAGGTATTCCATGCCAGCTTGACCTATTAAAAACATCACATGCATCCAACCCCTGTTTTTACTATGAATGACCTTTGGTTGCAGGAAGATACTGCCAATACAGCAAGAAGAAAAAGTTTCAGCACTTTTTCATCTCCTGTGTGAAGTCTTGGAGACATTTTCCAGAGCCTGAAATGTTGATAGTGTTTATATGCCCTTTTACTGCAAAGAAAGGAAACAAACAAAGTAGAAATTTGAGTTATGTTCTTTACAACAGTTTATAGTTGCCTTGGTTTCTGTCAGAGGTGATGATCTACCGAAGTATTCCCTTTGCATTTACCCTTAGCTAACACTCAGGGCTGTTTGAAACTTGTACACAATCATGTTTTCTCATCATGTTCTTGATGCTAATCAGAAAAAAGAGCAGTACAACTGAAAAGGTGAAAATTTCACCATTTGAAATGAAGTTAATCACCAAAAAAAGAAGAATGTAAAAAAATGGAATAAAATTACTCTTTTCTTCCCCTATTCTTTTTCCTCTAAAACTAGAAAAAATTATCTTTGACTTCTTTCCAGCACTGTTTAACAATTTAAGAATAATTCTGGAACTTTCTAGTAAAACTAGAACAACGGCACCAGGGACTGAGAGACAGAGACTGAAAACAAGTCCATTAGATTTACCACCTATTTACACTCCGAGACTGTAACTTAACAAACCAAAATCTTGGTGAAATTAAAACAGCGTTGTAAACCTGCAACATCATTGCAAATGCAGCAAAGAACATCTTGGCATAAAACAACTATAAAGGAAAATAAAAGATCAATAAGTTTTTAGAAGGATGATAGAAGAGCCAATGAAATTATTTGGGCAGAATGATATAAGACACATTAAAATAGCCTTATTGATGCATGTCTAGGTGTCAATACTGTCATTTAAAGTGTACCTAACTTTAGGCATTCTGATTCTGATCAATATGCTCTCCTTTCTGAAAAAGAGATTAACCACGAGTGATAGATGACTACTTTTTATCCATGCTCAGTACAATCGCTGATCCACCATATTCAATCAGCACTTCCAAGGACGTGATAGAGGTCCCCATTTAATCTTTTGTGAGACTGGAAGGCCCCAGAGGACAGTCAATAAATACTTGTCAATAAATATTCTAGAGACTGGGCTAGAGTTAAATTTGATTTCCCACTGGAAGAACTGCTTGTCCATGCCTTGTCATGAAATGAGGGAGATAAGTGTGTAAGCTAAGTTTGTACGTAAATCAAGCACTGGACACTGGATGCAAAAGGTGTCTTCAGAGCACCTGCAGGTGGGTCTGGCTGCAAAACCCCATGGTTCAAACCCTTCCTGGAATAAGGGATGAGCTCCAGGAATCTGTAAGCTCTTTGTTGCAATCTACAAGATATTTTGAACTGTCTGATCTCTGCTCAAGAATATGCCATCATAGGAGAACTGAATAAAAGCATCTAGTTTTCCAAGGAATGAAAGAGTTGCACACCAACCAACTGCTTCCTGTATTACCTTGTGCTTCTATTGCTCCTCCCAGCGGTTTCTGAGGTTCTTCACTCAAAGCAAATCAAGCACATCTGTGAACTCCTCAGGCTATTCAAGCACGGAAGCAAACAAAGCCCCTCTACTATCACACAGAACAGCAAGTATTATAAGTTTCCAATCCCTGAATATATCTAATGGAAACAAGTGTGTCTCATATAAAATCAAAGCAGAACCGTGTATGCATCTGATGTGATAGGAAACTTCAAGGTACACGAGGTCCTTGCCACAGGGAATGTGTGCTGCCAGTACTTGTGCTGGTGTCTGACTGCGGACAGGAATTGCTTTGCTAAGTATTTCTTTAGTGCTTTCTATGGCACTCAGATGCTGAGTGCACTGAGCCTTCCACTGTTATCAGTGTTTAAGACGTTCTAGAAAAATTCTTAGAGAACTGTTCTCACATGAGCATTTTACCTGTGGAATGCTTTATGTTGGCAAAATCCAGGGTTTGGTATGAAACAGTGAATGAGTACAGCTGGCACCTAGAGCAGGCTGGAATACCTATGTTAGCCTTTTGATGTGCTCAAGTGGCACATCCTAGGTGTAAATTTGCCTCATGTTTATAGTGGAAGGCCCAAGGTATTGTCTCGAGGGCACGGTGTGTGCCCAAGCAGCTCCCTGTGGCCAAAGCCATGGGCCAGTTGCCATTGAGAGTGTCCCACTTGTGAGGTGGGTGCACCATCACCTGCCAGGAAGAGACGTGGGGGCTGGGGCTGGCCACCTGCAGGAGCCTCTTTGCTGGCACACCTGCCATGCAGATATGCCATGTGAGAACTCTAATGGAGTGTATCAAATCAACTCCTACATCTTTCCTTTTTTTTTCGGGCTTTTTTTTGGCGGGGGGGGGTTGTTGCTGATGGTTTGGGGTTTTTGTTTGCTTGTTTGTTTCTTTTTGTGCTGCACTGGTTGGTAATATGAAAAACCTGGCAATCCTCCCTTTTATGTAGGACTGATTGATGCAGTAATCACAGGCAAGGCTTATGCCCAAATACCAGCGAATAATACACTTAACACGTGTGACCCTTCAACAAGCAGCCTGAGTTTAACTGCTGCTTATCTCTGGGATTTCCCAGTGGCACCTTTATACCATAAGCAAGGTGTTATCAGCACTTGCTAGGCACCACACAAATGTGTCTCTTCTTTGCAAGGATCACAGGAGCCCAGAAAGAGTTTGAAGGAAAGATGATACTGCCATCATTTCTGCTTTATCTAGAAACCATTGTGATTTTGTTTCCTTTCCCTTAGGATGCAGCACATGACTGGTTGTGGGATATTTTTGGGAGTGACACAGTGTGATTTAACACAAGAATAACTGCAAGAGGCTTCTGTGGAGTACTGTTTTAGCCAGTAATTCTGTTTGGGTGGCAGTTGATGGTAGCTACTGGTACTGGTAGATATAATTACACAGTAAGTTCACTCTGCAGAACAAATAATAATGCTGAAAACTATCATCAACACACATCAGCTTCAAGCACTGGGAAAAATAGAAAAAAAAGAAATGGCAGGATGGTTTAGAATAAGTTTATAAAGAGACAAATCTTTCAAGGTCAGTCACAGCAGTGTTGTTCCTAAGAAAAGGGATTTTAAAATTCACTTCTAAAATTAAGTTATATTTTACACTAGAATTTGGATTCCAGTAGAGTTGAAAGGATCACCCAGCAAGTACAGTATTTCTGTTTCCCATGCCTGGGGTCAATAAAGGACATAACTATGATATTTAGAAATCCTCAAGTTATTACTTTGCTTAAGTCACACATTTTATTTTCATTTGGTTGCTTGGTCTGTGATATATCCCAAATACTCTCATGTAAAAAATGCTTTTCAAAGGATTTTTAAGTGACTTAGTGACAGGTCCCAGAGCACTATGAGTTGGATAGAATTTATTATACTTAACACAAACAGCAATTTTGGCAGTGTCTGTTGAAAGAGTACAAGTGATACCCTGTTATGAAAAAGTACATGGCGTGAAGGAAGTATGAAGTTGCAGAGCACTGCTTCTCCAGGGAAATGACCTGCCTGACCATATTTTGGCTCATTTGTCTATGGTGGCTCTCAGCTGCTGAGTTGCCATGTTTAGGTAATCTGATATGAAGGCATGTCACTGCTGGAGTGGATTCTTAGTAGGGGTAAATTAGATTTCAACCTCTGAAATATATCAGGAATCAGAACAATTTGGTTTTTACTTATTTTTAGAGAATTAATTCCCATAAGCTATGAGCACATGTTTTCAACTAAACAAAACAAATAAATTAAAAATTAATTTCTTATTGATTTATGATTATAAGACATTAGGACACAGAAAGGAAAAAAAAACCAGAGAGAAATCTGTAGCATAAAATAAAAGAATTCTAGACAATAGTCTGGTAGTTAGTATGTTAATAAAGCCAAGTCATGATGCAAAGTAGCAATTCAGACACCACTTTTAAAGACTGAAGTGTCAGCTGATAATTTCCTCCAGCATCCTACATATTACAGGCTAAATAACTTCCACTCATTTATTTACTCTTGATTGTGAATTTGTGTTTTAGATGATATGAGTCAACTACTGTCTGCATTTCTGCATCAAGGCTGTAATTCTAATTTGATCTACTTTTCAAAAAGTTTCCAATCTTTGATTTCCAGGGATTGAGAATTCTACCTATCTCTAGATAAATTACTCCAATCATTAAACTACCTTTATTTTCAAATAGGCATCAGGACCTTGTAATTAAAGAGCCAACGGTTTTCAACTTCCTGCCACCATGTACAGTTTTCTGATACAGATCATCAGTCTGCTTTCAGAAGTCTTTTTACTTTGCCAGTATTTGTTGACCTTATTCAAGTTATATGCCTTCCAAGTTGAAACCCCCAAAGCTGTCCTGATTCTCCTGCTTATATCCGGTCTGCTGTACGCAGAAACCTTTCTGCAGGTCAATTTTGACCCCTTCTAGTATCAGTGGAACTCCCCCCCACAAAAGCCATATCCGTCCTAAATAAAAAAGGAGCATGCACCAAGACCTTTTTAGTCAGCTGTACCATGTCAAGCTTTGAACTATCGAACATGTTGGTTATGTACCAGATCACACCTACATGGAGAATTTGTTTCCCAGCAGTCAGTATTCCTTCTCTGAACCAGTGCTTCAGCCCTCTGAAGAGCTGTCACATTAATAAACTGAAATGGAAAAATGGCTGCTTCTTCATCTTTGGTATTCCTTTTCCATTTTTTAATTGTCAAATGAAAATAGTAAGTTCTTTGACACCTGTACTGAATTAAGACCTAGTAGCAGATCTGAAATATATAATCCTATTTCCAGTCACAGTTTCTGGGATTTCACTCAGCAGTGAGCCAGTGTTGGAGACTTTGAGACCAGAGCTCCCATTTTCAAGTCAGCATCATATGATGATCTCATCTGAGAGCATGGGAGAAACCTCTGGAAATTACCCTCTATGAGAAAAATAATTTGCAACAAAAAGAGGAAATTTAAGATATGAATTATCCTCCATACCTAGGTTTTAATACTGGCATCACATTTACACATATAAAAAACCCCAAAAACTACAATAAAAAAGAAATTGTCCAAATCATAGGGATGCTTAATTTTAAATTCAATATTTACGTATCAGAATGGTCTTTTTCATTACCAGGGTTTAATAAACCTACTTAGAGAAGCTCTGAATAATATGTTTGAAAACTCATTGCCCACATTTATATTTTGAAATTTTGCCAGAAGATGAAATTGTTTAAAAACTTGCTTGAAAGAACTTGTCCTGAGGGTATAATTTCAGGTCAATAAAGATCATAACTTAACCTACTACTGCTTTTGAATTTGTGTTTTGAAGGATCTGGGACAATTGTCCACATAAAGTATTAAAACATGAATCCAGATCAATTCATATACATGATGGATTGAAAATACTTAGCACTATGTAAGATAATGAATAAAAAACATGATTTTGCTATATTGCCACTGTGATAATTTGTTGCATTAGGCACAGCTCATTCTTGTTAGGAAACATTAGATACTACTAAAATTTTTGAGTTTACATAATGCAAGAGGCAAGAGTTTAGGAAAAATACGTGTGGGCTGATAATAGATTCAACAGCACATTTTTTTCCTTTTTTTTCCCCACTCCTCTTCTTAAAGAGGATTAATCTTACTTTGTCTACTGCTTAGCAGCCAAAGACAATAATGTGTATAAAATTAAATGGGAATTACTTTAGAATTTTAGATGAAAAATTGTTTTGGGAATAAATTGATAAAAATAAGGTCAACTGTCTGCATTGAACAGCAATACAAGCAAATCCAGAACCAGCAAGCAGTAACCTCAGCAAGACAAAGATCATTTTACAAAATTGCTACTTTTCCAAATTTGCAAGGTGAATACTTAATAAAAAGATTTGGGATTTGTACATGGATTTTAAAAAATAAAAATCTTTGATTTAATGAGGATTTGGATCACCAATACACAGACAGTCAGAGAATTAGAGTAGGATATGAACATGATAATAACAAATGAAATCTTGTTTCAAATTTGGGGTCTTAGCAGGTGGTAGGTCATTAATGCTCCAAGGAGAACTACATCGCAAGTCAGCAGATATAACTAGTTTCATTTAGGAGATAAGAGAGGTAACATAGGAAAGACTGGCTCTACCCAACTCTCCTGACAGCCACTTTTTAACTTTTTTGGATCCTTTGTGGCTCTTGGCAATCCCTGATTGTTTCCCAACTCCCACTACTACAAATCTTTCCTCAGTGTCTAACCTGCATGTAGCTGAAATCAGTAAGTTTTCCTCAGAAATGTTTGTTCTTTTCATCTTTTCAGTGATATTTTTCACATTTAGGGAACACCACAGCAAATTCCTATGAATTTTCTTTTTCTGAAGTGAAAATCTCCAATTGCAAGATGAGAATCTTTACTCATTTTATAGCTTTTTGTCCTCTTTGATCATTGTCCTTTTCTGGACTGTCCTCATTTATATATAAGGATAGCTTGAACAAGGAA
>WAAG01068695.1:0-20665 GCA_013390105.1 Tichodroma muraria | reverse complement strand
TCCAAAAAAAAGAAAAAAAACCCGTACAGTTTCACAGAATCTCAGAAGGGGTAAGGGTGGAAGGGACCACAGTGGATCATCTGGTCCCAGCTCCCTCCTGCAGCAGGGTCATCCCACAGCAATGACACAGGATTGTGTCCAGATGGGTCTGGACTATCCCCAGAGTGGGAGACTCCACACTCTCTCTGGTCTGTTTCAGTGCTCAGTCATTGCACAGGGAAGTTCTTCCTCATGTCCAGGTGGATCTTCCTGGCCATGAGTTCCTCTGGTGCCACTGCTGGGTCCCACAGAGCAGAGCCTGACCCACGCTCTGACACCTCCCTGCAGATACTAGTGAGTCCCTTCAAAGTCAATGGAAGATTTCTAAGAACTATCAAGCCCAGGACATGACAGTATAGATTGCTCTTCTGGGAAAGAATGCTTTGCTGCCACTACCATCAGTGTATGTGCAAACAGCAGAGCTCACAGAGCAAAGCCCATGCTACCTGTGCAGCTGGTTCTGATTAATGGTGGTTTATTATCAAAATAATGCTGGTGAAGCTAACACCAACAATTTCATGGAATTCAAGAATTTCATGGAATCCCACGATGGTTTGAGTTGAAATGGGACCTTAAGAACCATCTCATGCCATGGGCAGAGACAACTTACAGTCACAGGTTGCTCCAAGCCCCATCCAGCCTGGCCTGGGACACTCCCAGGGATCCAGGGGCAGCCACAGCTGCTCTGGGAAATCTGTGCCAAGAATTCCTTCCCAATATCCCATGTGTCCCTGCCCTCTGGCAGTGGGAGCCATTCCCTGGGTGCTGTCCCTGCAGGCCTTGTCCCCAGTGCCTGTGCAGCTCTCCTGGAGCCCCTTCAGGCCCTGCCAGGGGCTCTGAGCTCTCCCTGGAGCCTTCTCCTGTGCACGTGAGCACCCCCAGCTCTGCCAGGCTCCAGAGCAGAGGCACTCCAGCCCTTGAAGCATCATTATTTCTTAACTATACTACAATTGTTCTAGTTTAAGATCCTTGTCATTCAAAGTCCCAAGAGCTTGGTGGAGCTGGGGCCAAATGCCATCAGAAGTGCTACTGCAGTATAAACATTCCATACTCTCACACCATTCAAATACACAAAGATAAATTAGATTTCAAGAAACAGAACACACATGACACGGTGTATGTCAAAGGAAGCGTCCAGGAGCTTCATAGTGAATACATCTCTGGTCTGCAGAGATTGCTATCAGACACAATGTATCTCTGTACTAACACGATTAAGGCAGAAGGTAAGTTTTTTTGTCATAAAAACATGAAAACTCTCAAAGGCAACACTGAGGCGGTGCTCAGACAGCAGCAACCCAATTTCAAACCAGCTTCTGTGGTCCTTGCAGCACCCAAGCACAGATTTTGGGCAGGATGAAGCCACTCTGGCACTAGTTTGCTGTGCAGCTCTTGCAGACTGCCCCTGCCACAGCTACACAACCAGGAACTCTATTACTCTACTCAACTATTTATTCTCAAAGTACCTGTGCTTGAACTGCAGCCACACACTTTGCTCTGTGTCAGGCACCTCATCAGTGGAACTAAGTGAAAGATTAAAGATCTGGAAACCACCTCAATCTTCCCATTCAGACGGGGAAATATCATAGCTACAGTGTCAAGAGGATGACACTTACAGACTGTAAGCAAGAAGGAACACGAACAGACAGAACTGGTAAAGAAATCAAATGTACATTTCCATTGTGGTGGGCATGAACAAGCAATTAAGCATTGACTAAGCACCAGATTTGTGACACATCACGAAAAGGATCTGGAAGGTAGAAGCAAGCAGAGTGAAGCATTTGTTAGCAGAAGTAAAGGTTGGTGAAATCATAAGAAATAACAGACACACTGTTAGTACCTTTTCATGTCTCTCTACTTTGATATATTTTAATGTAGATATTACAAATCAGGCTAGATAAAATTGAAGAGGAAAATGATATTAACAAAACCCACTAAATATTAATATAAATATTAATAAATAGTTTTCTTGTGAAGGTAAAAATTACCAAGCAAATGCTTCTACTAACCAGAAAGTAGCACGAAAAAAAATGTAGGAATAAGCTATAGTGTATATAAATCACAGATGTACAACAGAGGTCTGAGACCTTCAGGCATCCTAATGCTGAACAGTATAATGAAGAGTAAAGCATGTATTTGCCTGATATAAAGTCATTAATAGCCGGGAATATTTCTCTAGTTCCAGCTAAAGAATACAGACATGAGTAAACAAGCCATCACTGATCACTACACACTGAATTCTGCAATTTCTATTAATGCTACAACAGTATATTTGTGTGGCAGATTAGTTATGATGATGACTTAGGTGATTTACAAAGCTGAATCCAGTTACTGACTCTGCTTTAGCTCTTTACAGATGCAGCATTGTACCCCTCACATCTATAAACACCCTAACAGCACAAACCAAGTCAATCAGATCCCAGTGTTGCAGTAACTCCTTACTTCTGCCAGATGCATTAGTGTCTGGAGTTGTTTTTAATAGCAAAGTATAAACTGGATCAACTATTTCAAAGGAAACCATTTAAATTTACTTATTTTTCAATAGTCTTGAGTACCACTATCGTTTCCCTGTCCTAGCACATCATCTGCTTGGCAGCTTCTCACTCTAACAAGGATTTTATTTTGCAAGCAATAAAATGACTAATTAAAAAAAAAATTGCTTGTCCACAAAAAGTTGTCTCAACTTAGTTGACTGCAGATTATGAATTGGCAAATTTTAATAAACCTCAACAAAAAAAAAGAGGGAACTTAGAGCCAATGAAAAAACTTGGGTTTGAGGCTAAGCTGGTTCAATGTGCTTTGTGAAGCACAAGAATAATTAATTTCTGGTTTCCAATAAATGAGTTTCTAATATCTAAACTCTACTGCCATGCATATTAATGTCATTTATGCTTCACAACACTGCCCCAGATCTAGCAGCACTTTACAGTTACTTTGCACACTTACTGAAAGACCACAAAGACAAAGCAAAGTTGACTCAGTAGAGAAAAATCTCCTTTATGAAGTTACAAAAATAAATACCATTATTTTTCCCCTCCTTCGAAAACCACCATTGTTTCTTTAATTATTGGAGCATAACAGAATTGGCAGGACAATCCAATCCAGGTATTTTATATCCAGGATGGAAAAAGGCCCTTGCACAGAGGTAACCTGGATCCAGTCAGAGGCCAAACCCAGAAGTAACTGGTGTGAGGGGATGTTGGCTGTGTGGTTTCAGAGTTAAGGAAGCTCATGAGAGGAAAAAAAACAGGCTACGAAGGATGAGATGCAGGAGAAGGTTAACTGTGGGAAAGGGCAAAATTCTGCTCATATTGTCTATAATTATCACTCCTGCTGAATCACAAGGAAGGAAAAGGAGGGTTGATCTAAAATACGGTGCTTGTAAGAGTTTGTTGATCTCCTGATGCAGTGCAAGTGACTACAAAATACGAATAACATTATACATGATCATAAATGTGGTATCAAGTAAAATAATTAACAAATACAATAATTATTTTAGGCTTCCAAATTTCATATTAAAGATAATTTTTTAAGACCAGACTCCTACCTCCTTTCATCCTAAGTAGATTATATTGAGACTACTTCAGTAAACTTACTTTAAGCATTACGTGGTATTTAAAAGGCAGTAAGCAGCACAGAAGTGAGTTTTAAATTCTTCCATTCTTTTTTCAATCTCTATCACGTAAAGATTACAGAACACACAAAAGTAGTACAACACAGAAATCACATCAAAGTTTTCCACAGCTGTCCATTGCTCAAAATTCACTTCTGTTCCCTAACAGACTATCAACTCATGTAGCTGCATCTTCATTTATGCTGCGCTCTACCAATGTACCTGAGGCTACATGAACCAAAAAGTACTGATTTAATAAGAGCTAATTCAGAGATAAGACAGACAAATTTGCCATTTACTCTACAATCCTACCGTGTCCACGTTTCACCTACAGTCCAACATCATATATAGGCAAATAATTTTAAAAAAATCTCAGCCAACTGTCTAGGCATGGATCAAAAAAACATTTCTGTTTTTTAACAGGATGTGGTACTTCTTTCTTCCCTTTTCCCAGGCAGGAAATTAGAAAGCTCTTTAAAAAGGCTCCTCTTCTTAAAGCTTTAAATGAAGACACTTAATTTGCCAGGCTAAGAGATAGCACTTCAGGTACTCATGAAAGAAGCAAGAAAACAAGCGTAGGCGTATGCCAAGGTAGTTGCTAAGGGAATGGTTCAAGAGGAGTGAAGGAGGTGGGAGTGTAGGAAGAGACAAGAACAGATGTAGGCTGAAATCTTAAGAGTTTGCATTAAGAAATGGAAACTTAATACTCAAGGAGTAAAAAGTCATGGGGGATGTCATGTGAGAAGTGTTACAGAGGGAGACTGGAGAAATCAGCCAAGTAACCAGAAGAGGGGAAGAAGTGTTTTCCCTGTGGCAGCACTGAGACAGAAAGACACTAGAGAGATCAGAACTAATAATAACATAAATAACAGCAATTATTCAGGTAGTAACACATACCAAAATATGCAGTAAAAACTCCAAAACCACAAACCAGATACCGAAAACTGCTTTAGAGAAAAACACATTAAGAGCAATTTCTCCTTGCAATTGAAACGAAGGAAAAGAATATACCTGACTCTCGAATAAAACACTGTAAGGAACAATTTAATTAATCTGGCGTGCGTGTAAGTGAATTGCAAACCAAGCCAGTGCTTCGCGCTGGGTTTACGTTAGGGACACAGGCCAGGCGCGGCCCTGGAGGGTGTAGCCCGGAGCGCAGAAGGAGCTGTGCGCGGCAGCCGTGCGCTTTTACTGCCGCCGTGAGGAGAGACGCGGGCACTGCCTGCGACTGCAAATCCTGGCAGACCCCTTGCGGCCTGAACTTTAATATTCCCTCAGGAGGCTGCCAGTGAATTGATTTCACAAAAGAGCTAAATAAATAGTACCGGTTTTAACAAGCAACTGACTTGCAAGGTGTTCTCTAGTTTATCGGGGAGAAAGAAAATAATATCTACCTTTGCTGTTAGCACCGTTTTATGTTTTATTCTCATTTGGTGGAAAAGAAAAAACCTCTAGGACAGATTTTTATATACCAGTAAAACACATCTGGTGTGGGGAAGGGAGCAGCCACTAACCAAAACAGAATATATAGTATAACAAAAATGAGAAACCTTTTTCTGAAGAACAAATGGCATCAAATCTTTGCCATTCTTCAGGCAGTATTTCTCTACAGCAAACAGTCTGGGAAAGGTCAGAATCTAGTCATACTTATCAGGAAAAAACATTAGCCAGCTTACTGGGAAAGGCACAATATGTTACAAAAATTCCGATCTAGGTTGCTCCCTTACATCAAAGAACCCTCCTGGGAGGGACCTCTTGGGACCACCTATCCCAACCTTTGGCTCAAGCACAGCCACAGAGCAGGTCACCACATCCAATGAGTAATCGTAAAGCAAAAAAGGTGCACATAAAACTATTTCTTGCAACATTTTAGTAACTTGAAGTATGTGATTCATCAAATAGGGCACTGCTTGGTTGATTAAGGATTTTTTAACGTGTCAGTAAAAAAAAGCAGAGGCTAGGTGATACTTTTACCACCTGCAGGTATAATTGCTTCAGATTCTAACACATCTCAAGTTGGGCTATGCAGGCCTGTGGACAGCTTTTCTACACTGGTATCACTTTCTGAAAAAGAAATGGGCTGCAGGTGCGTCTGCAAGAGAGGGCACACAGAAGGCGATACTTCATATGGTCGCAAGTACAATTTCTAGAAAATCGGACTCACTTGCCACCCCAGATGCAATTCCATAGAGCAGTCCTCCTCCATCTGTTTGCTGATGAAAGACATGGGTCCCTGGAGGAGGGCTTCTCTCTTGTCTAATGAAATTATACAGCAAAGTTTTCACAAGTCTGCTGGTGTATGGGAGACTGGAAAGAAAAAAAAACAAAAAAAAAAAACAACAAAAAACTTTAGTTGACTCACAACTCACAAAAACTGGCACAAAAAAGTCCAGATAGGGTGCAAAGGTTGGTGTTTGGCATTAAAGACGGTCAGTAACTGTCCCAGTGCTGACCAGACTGGAAAGGGAAAGAACATCAAGGCCTTGCCCAAGCAAAGCTGCCCGGACTTCAGCAGGGGTCTGCAGGAGCATCTTCCACAGCACGATCATGAAAACTGCCTTCTGTTTTTTTTTAAAATACTACTTTTAAATAAACCATTTAGTTTGTAGAACCATTGTATTCACTTACCTCAAGACACTGAAAAAGACACCTCAGTAACTGGGAAAATATTTATGCAGTGGAAAGAAATGCTGTATTTTTTCAGTTTTTACTCCATGCTCTGGTAATATAGAACAGGTACCAACAGCATCTCTCCATACCCACAATATTTTTGTCTGCGTGTGCATCTCAGAAACAATCTTAAACACCTTTTCGTACCTCAAGAATTCCATGAATTTGCAAAGACCAATGAAACAACAGCCTCACGTCAGTGAATCTGAAAAATGCCTGTAGAATTTGTTGCGTTTAACTAAAAGGTTATAGTATTTCCAAAATGGAGTAGCATTCCCACAGAAGCAAACAGCTGGCTCCCATTGCCATCTGATTTAGAGCTGAAAAGACAGGAGCTCTGTTAGGATGGACCCTCTGATCATCTGTAGAAGCCCAAAGGTGAGGGACNCCAGAAAGGTCTGAAAGAACCGACTGTGAATGAGAACTGACTTGGACAAAGAGGGAGAAACTTCTCTCCAGGGAGTGGAAGACTTAAAAGGTGCCCCACAAAGCCCAGGGCCCCAGGACATCCCGTCAGCTGGACCGACACTGGAGCCAGGACTAGCGATCTCTGTCTTTTTTCCTTCCTTTCTCTCTCCCTTTCTTCGATCCAATTCTTTCCCTCTCTCTGTGTTCCTCTCTTTCTCCCTTTACAGCCCTCCCCACCTTTATCCAAACCCCACTGCACTTACACTGGGATATCAGGAACAAACACACCGATTTCCATGCCAAGTGTGTCATTTACTACTAAAACTTTGCAGATCCTCTGACTTTTGTCATTCCTTTTGATTATGAACATCTACAAATCCTGGGTGCTTCCTTATCCTTAGGCATTGGATGTCACACCAGTACCCCTCCAACTGTTCACATTGCTTGTCATCAATTGCTCACAATTCCCAGCCACCAAATACCCATGTCTCTCTCCAGAGGCCAGGCACCTCCTACTCCCAAATCAGACCTCTTAGACCACATACTAACTCTTCCCCCAAACATTCCCCATTCCCCCCCAAACCCTTGATTCCTTCAGTCCAGAGACTGAAGTACCAGGACACCCCACGCATCCTGAGGCTCTGGCTCTATCCTTGCTGCTGTTTCAGGCTGAAGTCTGTCCTGTGCTCCAAGGTGAGCCTCCCTCCTCTCCCTGAACCTCAAAGCAGTATCTGTCTCTTACACCTAGTAGAAACTTCAGGAAACCAGATAATAAATACATTTATGAGAAATCTGCCCACATGGAACTTGAAGTTGAAAGAGGATGAATGGGAGCCTGACTAAGTTGCATGTAAGCCACCGTGAAAGCACTTGAACACAGCCACCAACTTGCCGGAACAAGTGGTATTACTCACAACCAAGTTCACCGCCGGCTAAGAGCTCCCCACAGCTCAGCACAGCACGTCTTCATCTTTCCAAGGACTGCTACTTATCTGGATGGCAAGAAAGCTCTAGCATTTCTGAGGGACCTTAGTTCTCTAGGCTGCAGTGCTACAAAAGCCACTGCTGAATCAAAAAAACATCCTGAAACATAAATGCTGTTTTAAGTTCATGAAACTACCCTCAAAATATAAAAATTAATTCCAAATTAATTTTACTGAAGTCTGGGCTGTGAGAATCCCACCCAAACCCCTCCAAGAGCCTTTACAGATGTTTGCTTTTCTGTTCTCTTTTGAGCAGAACAAATTTTCTATCAAGATAACATTTTGCTGCCTTCTGTTTTCAGGTACAAACAACCTAAAGAAGCAACCAGTTTGCTTTGCCCTTAGGCAGCACCCCAGAGCAGGACATACCATCGACCATGCATCAGGTATCTGTGAATGATGCTCTCTCGCAGAATCTCTTTGTGGAATAATTGGCAGGAGAGGAACACAATGAGAGTTGTCACCGCTTCCAAAGAAATGCTGTATGTAATATCTCTGCAGAATAAAGGGAAAATTAAAGAGATTAATCTACTGGGTTGTTTACAAGCTGATTTCCAATAATACTTGGTAGCTTCACCTGAAGTTATACACTGTGTAGCACAGAGAGTTTCAACTGGGAACACGTAAACAACAAACACAAGAAACCCAGAATTATTTCATACAAAAAAATGGGTTGTTTTGCTTAGAAATTAACACTTTTTTCATATGCCAAAGGACAAAATAATGTAGAAAGAGGTATTGCTCATAGCACTCAAGTTGCAATTGATAGACTAGACTTCTTCCTAAAAATATTAAGTATCTCTCAGAAGCGTGGCCTTTGTACTGTTAAACAAAATTGTCACAAAACCACCATGCTAAGTGAGGGAAAGAATGCCCAGCTAACCCAACACATCTCCATATGCCAAGAAAACTGGATCCCTGTGAGAGGAATGTAATATACAAGCGCCTGCTCAAGCACATAAAACACTCAGTATCAGGATACCACGTACATTGTTCAATTTTAAATGGTATTTCTGAGGTAACAGGGAAGTAGAAAGTTTCAAGGTATTATCGATAATCACAAAGAATGAGCTGCAATGCTTAAATACAGACACCAGACAGTTCAGCAAAGTTCATTTAGCTCAGGCTGATTAGGAAAGGCTGTGCAGCAGAACAGATGACAGGCACACCATTAAAAATATCTTGAGCTTTCTGTTCCCACCTCTGCCTATAATGACCTTGTTACAAATCCTGTTTTTAAAAGGGAGAGAAAAATGGCATTTGCCTCCTTAATCAGTAACAAACTGCAGACTGCAAGAAACCTTTTAAAACACAATGAACTAACTTGGACATAAACCAGTATCATTCTTGCTTTCAACGAAAGACCATTTTTATACCCTCCAAAAGGAGGTACCTCATTTGGTGCAACAGCACCATCCTGCTGTTCATCAGAAATATTGTTACCAAGTATTGCTATTGATACCACAAGTCCTTTTAATGCCTCTCCCACTGTCACTATTTAATTTCCACAGTATGCTTCACAATCCAGTATCACTAAGTTACAACTGTTTCCCTGCAACAGTTACCAAGGTTTTCTGACCTGGGAACTACTGGAAATTCAAAATCTATCAAATATTTAATAGTACCTCTATTTAAGATTTTAAAAAAATCAAAACACCAAAGAACAAATCAGCATTTATATTGTTTAGTCATGGGTGCTAAATTTTTCTTTGTTACACTGTCACCTTCCAAAAATTTTATTCTCAAGAGTTAGAACAGGTGTAAGCATAAAACTAAGTGCTCTTTCAAACAATGATTGATGACTTGAAAACTACAGTGCAATCTCCTGAAGCACAACAAATTAACCCCAGAAAAGACTAGATTTTCACTAGTCTCAGAATCAGAGCTGGTGTGGTCCTCACTGAAATACACAGGATTTTATTTAGAAGAAATCAGTCTAATTTTTAACACGACCAAATAGCTTAATATTCTCAGGCGTGCTGCCAGATATGAGGCAAACAACATGCATTACTGTGAAGCATGAAAAGAAGAATTTCATGCATCACAATGCACAGACAGCTTAAGTTAAGCTCTTCTGCAGCAGCTCCAGGCCAGAGTTTCTGCAGAGTGCAGTTATTCACTCAAAGCCAACAGCAAACTGGAATCACAATTTCCTGGATCAGAATCCACAGAACTGCACCACCTCTCATACAAAAATGTTTTTAAAAGTGAAGGTTGTGCAAACTCACTGTTTTTTATTTTCTCTCGCCTCATTTGAGTATTTGAACCCCAAATATTTGAAGTTTTGGGTTGGGAAAGGGCATACTGCCTAAGTAACATTTTCCTGAAAATCATGATGTCCTTTTGAATTACTTTTACTCTCTGCAAGTTACCTGACTTTTTGCCCACTCCTGAGGAAGTTCGCCAGTGTAAATGCTGATAATTAGATCAGGCCAGAGGTTACACTCTGATCTGGTTCCACTGCAAATTCATCTCAGCCAGAAGCAAGGCTGCACTAGGAGCAGTGCCTGCTCCCTCTCCAAACCAGGGGTGCTGTGCAATCCGCCACCCACACGCATCCCAAGCAAAGCAAAAAGGACTTATACATATACATACCAATTATCAAAGGTTCAGCCACCAGCAAAACAAAATAAGAAATGTTTTTCTATCAAAATAAAAGCAACACTTTGGGAAAATACTTTTTTGATATTATAAGAAAAACATTCAGAAACTTATCATCATGACAAAGGCTGAGAATACAAGAACAACATCTTCTACCCAAGGTGATGAATGAGAAGGGTAATAATTTCATGACATGCACTGGGTCAATATTCAGAGAGGAAACAAATTTTGGAGTCTAGTATACTTTTTCTCCATTTCAATCATTCATTCATTTATTTTTATTATAACCCACACAAGTGGAATAGCAAGTCTGAGGAAACATTACAAAATAATTTTCTATTTTGATAAGAATCCGCATAAAAAATAAACTAAGAGATTACTGTACTGTATTAAGTTATTTTGTGAGAAAAAAAATCTGCTTTTAACATCCTTATATAACTCTGATAGAAAAAACAAACAGAAAGGTAAATACAAGCAGTCCCACTTAGTGAGTTACTCTCATTTTCTCTAAGTTCAAAACGCAGATAGGTTAGAAACACTCCACTCAAACCTGTAGAATCTGTGCAAATTAAACCTGCTCTGACACAAACACAAGGAGGGTCCTGATATCTGGAGTAACCCCTCAAGTCCAGTCACCCTTTATTTATCAGCACAAGGATAAAGCTTCAGAGCAAAATAATTTTCTCCACCAAGGATCAAATGTATGGTATTCTGAAACGCATGCATTTCTAAAGGTTCACATGAACTACCAGAAGCCTCTTCCAACTTCAAAGAACATATTGTTTATTTATATTGAGAGACTATACAATAGGGGGTTTTGGTTCTGATTTTTTTTTTTTGTTTTAATTCAAAGCTATTGGTCATATAGAATGACTTTACATAGAATTTATGCTGATCTCCAACTTCCCCTGAAAACTGTTTGCTTGCAGATAAGGAGGAAACTAAAAATAATGAACTCATGTATCAATTACATGTCAAAGTTATTTACCTACATATTTCAGAAAGCCAGAATAACTGCCTGTTGTTTTGAGCTTCTATGGCATTTTTTTTAATTCTCAAATGTCTTACAAAACAAATTAAAAATCCATGGATAAAAATCCACACATGCTCTGCGTAAATGGACTTCATAAAGCAACATACCAAAACATGCAGAGGTCTTTTCTTCCTCTTCTTTTGGATTTTCTCCTTTGGGGATTCATTAGTTATTCTCAATTTTTTCATCTTATTCTCTCTCTCTCCTTTCCAAAGGGAGGTAAATACCCGTATCAGGTAGACAAGTTAGCAGATACTACGGTCCTGTCTCACAAAACGCACATCTTTCACATGGAAAGAATCTGAGATAGACTGAAGTCCAGAACTCATGGCAGTAGCTTCTCTCCTGCGTTTGGGTTCTCCTCTTATCCCGGGTAGCTGTCCGCCTGGTATCACACCTCGTACACAGTGACATCCATGGACCAGATAGAGCAGGTCCAGGTTCTCCCATGTGACGTCCAAGCTAAAACTGATTTCTGGCAACAAACCTTACACATAAACATATACTCTCTGAAGAAAAGACATATCATAACATACCTACCTGAGATTATGTTAAATTATGGATTCTTCATAGAATGAGGAGCTCCAAAACGCAAGATTCCCCGGTACTAGCATAACAAATATGTGTGGGTACTTAATACATGTTTGGTGTCTACATTTCAATGAAAAACTGATATATCGATGGATATATTCTAAAAGCAAATGATGCCAGATCATTTCAATAAAAACTTCTAAATTAAATAATGAAGGAATGGTATGATTTATAGTAATCGTTAGGTAACAACTCATTAAATGAAAAGACAAAAATTAGAAGCAGAATGGCTTGGATTGGGAGGCACCTTGAAGCTCATCCAGTCCCATTCCCTGCCTTGGGCAGGGACACCGTCCACTATTCCATGATGCTCCAAGCCCCGTCCAGCCTGGCCTGGGACACTTCCAGGGATGGAGAGTCGACAACCTCCAGGAAATAAATTCTACTAAGTCAGACGATTAAGATGTTCCATCTTAATCTGCTTTGCCAGGTAGGTAACAGAGATCCTGGGCTCCTCTGGGACCCCTACAGCCCTCACAGTGCTGCTTTAAAGCAGGACTGCATTTAGACATACAGTAGTACTGCTTTAGAAGAAATTGGTGCGGTATCTAATTCTTCCAGGATATGGACTAGAGAGAATATCACTTCTCTTCTGGTCTTCCACCAAGAACATACATTTTAGTTGATTTATTTTATTTGTTAACTTTGGTGGCAAACTTGTAAATTAGAATCATCGAATCCTAGACTGGTTTGTGTCAGAAGGGACCTTAAAGCTCAACCAGTCCCACCCCCTGACACAGACAGGAACACCTTCCACTAGACCAGGTTGCTCCTAGCCCCGTCCAACCTCAGCCCAAATACTGTTCCAAATGATGCAATCACCCCACACAGAACAAGAACTACGGTCCTATTAAAACCACAGCTCCCCAGTATCCTGGCATCTGCTTTATCCATCCCAAGCCATGTGGATGACCTCCTATCAGCATCACCTACCAAGAACTTCAACAATCTACCCATGTGTCACCATCCTGCTGCTGCTGGCTTCTCTCCAAGGCCAAGCACTACTCACAAGTGCTTTCTGTGCTTCCAATCATTCAGCTTTGTTCCCTGCCTGTGAGAGAGGTCTGTGACAGAAGAACCAAGGTGAAGCACAGAGGCACCACAGAGGAAAATCTCAGCTACGAATTCCAATTAACACTCTGAAGGCACATGCTGTTGTAAACACTTTAATTACTCAGTGAAATGCAGCTATTCCTGTATCAGCACACAGAGGCTGAGAGCTCATAAATGATTTCACACCTATAGAGCAAACAGCCTGAACAGTCAGAAACCAAATTTCAACTCCCACCCCTAGACCAAGCCCCCTCCCTGCTCAAATATTTTCCTGAACTTTCACCCAGCCAGAGCTGTCTACTCCAAGTATTAAAAGGTTAAAAGGTAACCCATTTTCTAATTTGGGAGAGTTGCCAAAAGGGCTGATTCATACAAAAAGTCTCAAATCATACAGGAACCAGGTTTCATTTCCCTGCTTCCTGAGGGCCCACCAGAAAGGTGAAAGAGGAGTCACCACAGAGAATAGGATCGGTTTTGAAAACTGAAAAGCAAGTACAATATCTGGCTATCAGCCTTAGGACACAAGTACAACAACTAAAAGAGAACATAATCTTTCCTCTTGGAAACACTCCTAATTTTACACTCACTGATGGCACATATGCACTGTGGCAGATGATAATGCTCTACACTCATTACAGCTGACTCCAAATATTTGGGAGATGTCCCAAGGGGGCACTCAGCAAACACTGACTGGAACTACAAAACATTTCTGACATTTCATATTGCATCTCCCCCACACTGGGTATTCTCAACTGGGAGAAGAATAGAGTGAGAAAACAAAAAAATTCCAGAAAGGTTTGGGTTGGAAGGACCTTAAAAATCACCCCATTCCATCCCTACCATGGGCAGAGACACCTTGCAGTAACCCTCCAAGCTCTGTCCAGCCTGGCCTTGGACACTACCAGGGATCCAGGGGCAGCCACAGCTGCTCTGGGCACCCTGGGCCAGGGCCTGCCCACCCTCCCAGACAGCAATTCCCAATTCCCAATATCCCATGTGTCCCTGCCCTGTGGCAGTGGGAGCCATTCCCTGGGTGCTGTCCCTGCAGGCCTTGTCCCCAGTGCCTGTGCAGCTCTCCTGGAGCCCCTTCAGGCCCTGCCAGGGGCTCTGAGCTCTCCCTGGAGCCTTCTCCTGTGCACGTGAGCACCCCCAGCTCTGCCAGGCTGGCTCCAGAGCAGAGGGGCTCCAGCCCTGGAAGCATCAAGAATATGGAAATACTCTAAAGGCAGTGCCTGAAGGATTAACAGGACAGCTGGACTCAAGAGTCTTTTTTCACAGATCTGTTCCTAAACCATCTGAGACTGTGTGACTGTATATTTTCACCTCACTGATATTTATTTCTTCCCTCTACAGATTAAAAATACTAGAAGAAATTCTGGACTTTTAAATGTTGCACAGAGAAGCTGCTATTTCATTCTCTCTTTACTTTTCATATCACCAGATCTTGTTACCAATATCCACTAAAACAAATCAAAAGACATTACTTTTCAAACAACAGAACACAAGAGAACAGCCTAAATTCCCATAAAAATGGACAGCTGCATGAACATCCAGGTGTAGCTTCCAACCCCCAAGAAAGAGATGACCCAGGTGATCAAACAACTACATTAGACCATCAGAGAGTTCTACACAGAACCCAACCACAGGAATCCCATCCTACATTTCAGTGATGCAGCCTAAGTGAAAGGCAGACCCACTCCACACTTTCTCTGTGTCTTTGCTGTTGAGACCCAAATACCTGCAACCAGAGATTTTTCAACACCAATTAACTTTTGTGAAAAGAGGGCTGAAAACCATATCAGAAAGCAGATTATCAGGAATATGATACACTGTATAATGTACAAAAAACTGTACAGACCTCTGATACTGTGCTTTGAGGTGAGGAAGTTTGTTACAAATTAAAGTGCACCTAGTGAACAGATAGGTCATAGAGAAATACTGATCTAAGTCTAAAATAAAATCTAAACTAGACCAGAGTAAGAGTATGTGATACACATAAAGGTTCTCCTACTCAGGATCTTTAGGCACTTAAAAAACACTGCACATCTACCATTAGAAATAAGGATATGAGTGTTTAAGAAAATCTTCCAAATACGTAAATATGTTTTATTTGCTGCACCAACCCAAGGTGCAGTAGCAAATAAAACTCCCTTTATATGAATCAGCTCCCTCCTAAAAAGAGCACAATAGTCTTAAACCTCGAGGCTCTTCAAAGTAAAGCAACACAAATCTCTCTCAGTTTGGATGTTTTCACTACCTTCAACCTCAGTTTCACCACATGGAAGTTTGCCTTTGATGACTAGACAAAGTTGCCAAAAATGCAGAAGTCACATAGTTTTCCAAATAATGGAGCTACTACAATCTTGATAAAAATTCCTTGAGTAGACTCTTTTTAAAAAGCACTATTCTGACTTAATTCTTCTGAAAGCAACAAAAATAATTAAAATATGGCACTCCTGAGCTAGAACAGAAAACATTTCTTAATCTCTTTGCTGCTCACAACCGTCAAGAAAGAAAAGAAGCCTAAACATTTCTCATCATTTGTACATGGCACCTTTCCTACACTGCAGTTATTTTGTAGAGCTCTATAATCAATTATATTGCCTTTCTTCCTCCCACATTTGACTTTTAAGCTCCCATAAAATGCAGAGAGCATCCCTAAAAGAGTCAAAACGTTGTCAACATTTAAATTTCCAAACAACTAAGACTGCACCCTAAAACAACCATAACTAGAAAAAATTAGGGAATGTAACAGAAATATCAACTAACTTCTACTGGCACCACAGGGTGCTACTTAGGAGTGATGTAACTAGATCATAGTATTTCATTTTTCCTCCACATGCATTTATAGTTTTTAATGAAGTGAAAATGCACTGATAACAACCAGATGTTCAGTTATGGATACCAGCTCTTAACAAGCTGCTGAAAGAAGCCTTTATAATTTAAAGCTTTGGGAGCTCCATCCTGCAACAAAATGTTAGCAATAGTTTCTGCATAGAAGTCATACAATTAAATACTAACATTGTATCTTTTTGCCGACTATGCAGTTCAAATCATTAGTGTACACTCATGAGTGCTAACATTAGCAAAACCAAAGAAAAGCAGAGTATCCATAACACACCCAAGGGAACCATAAATCAAACATCAATATATGGTAACACAAGTGTTATAAGGGACTTGCACAAGTCTAATTGTTGAAAACTGTATTTTCTATAAAATTAAACCTGAAACCTTTATCCCTGGCATTTTGTACAATGCAGCATAGTCTGTTTTTCAGAAAAGTAATTCAAGATATTTTTAATAACTCTCAGACACAGCACCACCATGTTGCAGAGTCCCAGAGTCCCTACTGCAACCTATTTCTGCCTTAAAACACATTTGCTTTTTCCAATAATAACTAACTTTGAAAAAGATTTTCTTAAATTCCCTGTAAAAAACTGAGACACTTCCAGAAATGATCTGCCTCCCAGAAAGGCTCTGCAGCCTTTCACAACAAAAAAAAAAGTTACATTTCATAACAAGGGACAGAGATTTGACATTTATCTTCTTCCACATCCCACACCTTCCTTATTAATTTTGAGAAAGACAGTCCACCTGCAATTTCTAAGTATGCTGTAGGTTGTTTCGTAGGCAGAAATGAGCTCATTCTGCCAAGGCTGGTAACTAGGGCAAGCTCAGAGGTGAGTGGCATCTGCCCATACTCAGGAAAAGACTGGAGCCTTCACAAATTCAGTGTTCCTGACAAGCCCAAACTTCTGACATTTAGAATCCCAGAATGATTTGGGTTACAAAGGACATTAAAGCTCATCCAGTGCCACCCTCTGCCATGGGCAGGGACACCTTCCCCTATCCCAGGCTGCTCCAAGCCCTGTCCAGCCTGGCCTGGGACACTGCCAGGGATCCAGGGGCAGCCACAGCTGCTCTGGGCACCCTGGGCCAGGGCCTGCCCACCCTCCCAGACAGCAATCCCTTCCCAATACCCCATGTGTCCCTGTCCTCTGGCAGGGGGAGCCATTCCCTGGGTGCTGTCCCTGCAGGCCTTGTCCCCAGTGCCTGTGCAGCTCTCCTGGAGCCCCTTCAGGCCCTGCCAGGGGCTCTGAGCTCTCCCTGGAGCCTTCTCCTGTGCACGTGAGCACCCCCAGCTCTGCCAGGCTGGCTCCAGAGCAGAGGGGCTCCAGCCCTGGAGCAGCTCCGTGGCCTCCTCTGCCCTGGCTCCAGCAGCTCCACGTCCTTGTGCTGCTGGAGCCCAGGGCTGGGGCAGCTCTGCAGGTGGGCTCTCACCTGAGCACAGGGCACAGGGGCAGAATCCCCCCTGCCCTGTGCCCACGCTGGGGATCAGCCCAGGGCAGGGGGTTTTCGGGGTCCTAGTGCACATGGCTGGGGCATGTCCAGCCTCTCACCACCTCTGGGGTATAACTGTGATATACCAAAATCCTTCCCTTAGGGCTGCTCTCCAACTAGTCTGGAACAACTACGTACCTGCCTACGTAACAACTACATACTAACAACTGCAAAATACCACACACAGGTATATCCCAAGCACCTGACATGACATTCAGAACGTTCAAAAGGAAGGAGTACAAGACAGCTGCACAGGTACCTCTGTTCCTGCATTCTGAACATAAAGATGGCCTTCCATGCTTTAAAAATAAAACATTATTTTTAAACGAAATAAAACAGTTTCAGTGAAGGAGAAAAATATAAGCTTTTACTGGAGTGTAGAGAAGCAATATATACAGACAGCAGCTGCCAGCCGTATCCACTCCTTCACCAAAATGCATCTACAGAACCCAAGGGACATGCTAATTGTCACAATCCTCTGTGTTAAGGCTACTGAATGCTCCTAACAAAATCTTTGCTGTTCTAAAAGACACTTCGAAGACCAGCTCAGCATGGAGATTTTAATGGTCTGTCACAGCAAAAATTCATCTTTAATAGTATCTTTACAGACAGACACTCTGTTACAGTGGCACTGCAAGCTGCTGAAGCTGTCCTCTCACAGGTGATCCTAAGTTCTGACACAGAGATCATTACAAGTTTGGATATTTCATGTATTCCACTCAATCTCTTCCTTCCCCAAATTCACATACTAGGCTTGGAGTTCTCTTGATTCATTCCAGCTAAAACAGAAATGGATTACTCCCCTGAAACAAAATAGGGAAAGAAACTCTAGTGATATCTGACCAGGGAGAGGGAGGTAAGCAAGAAGTAAACTCACTATGAAAACAATCCTGATCACTCTCTTAAACAAAATTAATAATAAAGCCATACCTTATAATACCTTTATGAAGAACATAGTTGGACTGTGTATTAGAGAACGCAAGTTTTCCAGTATCTCCTTTACCCTACCTATTCCCCGTTCGATGATATAGGAACAAATTCTTAGTTAAGGCATTTTCATGTTGTTAAACATATTCTAGTGATAAACAAGACAGTAATACACATTTTTGTAAGTCTTAGTATTTATTAGCTATCGACAACATGCTGTTTCAGGTGAAATTTAGCTAAAAAACTTATTTGACCCAAAAAACACAATCACAAAACAAAAATCTTCCACATATTCTCTTATGAAATGTAAGTTTTTGATACAGCTGAATATTAAATTATGGACAGGCTTTATAATTTTCATTTTAAATAAGCCAATTTAGCATTAGATCTTATAGTAATCTAAGTGCTCTCAGCAGCTGCTTCCACTTGCAGCAACCACATTCACACAGAAACAGAGATGCTGACAGGTTCAGTTTTTGAAGTGGGTGAGGAACAATCATGCTGGCGTATTTTCTTCTGCTGGAAAGGCAGAATAAAGGATACCGGACTACGCGCACACACTGGTACTTCCAAGAAAGAAAAATAAAACCCTGCAGGATTTATGAACTTGCCCGTATATCACAGTCCTCTAGGCCCTTTGTACTTCCTCTAATCTGTTCCAAACAAAGCGTGTATCTGTTCCAGGAAGTCCTGACAAGCTCTGTGGAATGACACTCTGAATCACACCACTAATTCATTACACTCTACCTACACAAATACCTCGTGTTAACGTTGACAGAGCCGCATTTAATGACAGTAATGTTTCAAAAAACACTGCATCTTTGTCAGTTTTCCAGCCAGAAGAATAATCCCAGCTATGAGATAGCAGAGCTCTATACTACACCATAAAAGACAATCCTAAACACCTCCGAAGTTGCAATGCTTCTTCAGCTGGGGTGCTACATTTTAGACACAGACTACAGCGCAGTTTAGCACTAAAGACACTGCTCACTCTACCTTTAGTAAAGTTTATCATGGGGGAAAAAAGTCAAAACTCATCAGAAAACTTCCACAAAAGTGAAAGAACACTTATTTTTCCAAAGAACAAAGCATGCTCTCCTACATAAAACACTGAAGTATGTTTTATGACACATTTCCCAAAAAGATGTGGAATCAACATTTCTCAAATACAACACATGCATGAAAAAAAAGCCATGTAAACAAATCTGGAGATTTACAGAAACATTCCACTTAGTCATTTCTCTTGTCCCTTCTTCAGACATCAATTCACTGAAATTTTAGAAATCAGTGTTAAATAGCACAGTATGGTTTATTTTTGCAATTTAAACCCCCACAGAACTGCAGAAGAACTTTAGTTTTCACCTTACGGCATACCCCAGAGCTGAAGTGACACCTCCACTGTACCTTCCCCTGTACCATGAGCACAACCATTTCCACCAGTTACTGTCTGTGTGCTGACAGGGGTACCTGAAACAAATGGAATAACTTCTGTTGATGGTTTGAACTGGGTGTGAGACGTTCATCATGTACTTCTTCCAACAGAATATTCAGGGCTGGCACTGGCAGCAGCTTATCATTATCTGTATACTGTTCCACCACATGGAACATTCAAACACAACCATTTAAACATTATAAACCCATTACTATAAGTTTCATATTCCCTCAAATGCTCAGTTTATAAAAGAAGACTAAGAAAAAAAAAGAATAAAAAAGCCTACTTACAAGAGGGGAATTTCAACAATGAGCTGAATGAGGCAACACAGCAACTCTTCTATGAGGTCTTCACACTCTACTCCTAAAAAAAAACAGCAAAGGATTTCTGGGTTTTCAAATACCAAAACAAAGCAAAGATTCAAACACACAAATGCAGATGATCAATATCTTAATTAAGGAACAAATACTAGAAGTTTTAAAAAGAAGTTTTCAGTGTTAAAGGAGACAGGACTTCTTTCTCCTGAAATAGAAAACACTTGAGATCATTAACAGAGAAAATGGTGATGCTTTCCCTTTTTTACATAAAAAAAGTAACTAATAACAACTGCATAAATTAAACAAGATGTTGTTATTGTGGGAATGAGCTAATATTTAGCACAATCAAGCCTTCCTTTACTACTTACAAAAGATCTTACTGAAAAGTGTTATTGCTAACAGCTGAACTAATCACTGATGACTTCTCACTGGTCCACAGTTAAATGTCCCCTCAAAACTCCCTGCACTTCACATATTTTCCCACTCTGTTTTTTAAACCCAAGGGAAGAATAATCAGAGACAGTTTCATTTGTCTAATACACACTGAGCAACATTATAAAAGAATGTCAAAAGAATGTAGCTACTGAGCATGTCACTGCTGCTCTAGAGTAATACAGATTAAATTTTTTCATTGATATATATTTATTTATTGAGGAATTT
>WAAG01068684.1:217-15201 GCA_013390105.1 Tichodroma muraria | reverse complement strand
AAAAAATAAAAAGGAAAAAAAGAGAAATATACTGAGAGCTGCCTAGCTTGTGATCTCCCATTGAAAGAAGAGCTACAGAATATTAAAGGTTTGAGAAACTGAAATCAGTGGGTGAGATATGAAACATTCATTAGCAAGGGTTTGGGTAGATGCAAAACGTACCTCTTCCAGAGCTTCCCAAAATTGTTGTGTCTTGGCATTCTGGAAATGGTGTTTCTTCAAATATGCCTGGAGAGAGATGGAAGACTGAAAATACTACCAGTGTTTCTTTTTTGCCTACAAAAACAATACACATATTCAGTTGTAAAGGGATACAGAGAGTACCTCTCAGTTGCACAAAGTATCCACACATGGGTGGTAGTGCTGTGAGTGGGAAAATAACAGATCAGTATTCAGCTGATGAAATTCCTTTGCTGTCCAATGCATCCCATAATACAAAAAGCATTTTCCAGAGTGACTTGCTAGTAAGAAATAAATTTGTATTTGAAGAGTTCTTTGTGTTTTGTTTAAATGGACACCAATATACCCTATTGCAAATTTCTGACTAATGTAAGAGGCTGTTTGGCAGGAGGAAGGTATTTCATGAGATTTTGCTATCTGTGGACAATTTGTGGATTTCTGCTATCTGTGGAGATTTGCAGAGTGGAAGTAGGAAAGTCTAGTCACCTCTAAGTTTTGATCAAAACGATCGTTACAAGGAGTAATGGTGTTCAGGGAAGAGTTTGCAAGCCTAAACCTTATTCCCATCCTGTGTCTTCCCTGGCTGCTTGGCGGGTGTTTTCCTACCCTGTCACCTGCTCCTGGTGATGTTCAGTCGGTAGATGGTGCTGTTTGTTTCGCTGATGGCCACAGCTGCCTAGCTTAGCGCTCCTGAAGGCTCTGAGTAGAAGGGAGGGGTTAGGCTCCTGGGGACAAGGTGGCTGTATTTTCCCATCTTGGGTAACTGCTCTGATTGAATATGTATGTGAAAGGGGAAGTACAGGAAAATACAACTATCTTCTAGCAGTCCATAAATGTGCTCTTCATGAGAAAGGGAGATAAGAACAAATGTGGTAAGTCTGCACTATAACTCTTGTTACCAGTCTGTTCAGAATAAAGGACAGACAACCTTTTTTTCCTTCTGGGAGGGCTCCTTTCTCCCATTTTGTCATTTTGTAGCACCACGTTTTTCCTCCACAAGAAAGGACTATAAACTGTGCAATATATCCCTTTTCTTCTCCCTATTACCTTGACTTTCTTGGGCTGAGTGTCCCTGCATCAGGGCACGGATGAGCTTATGCCTCTATGAGTGTCCCTACACAGCAGCCTTGTGTGGAGGATCCTGGCCATAGGAAACTGTAGATACACTTTACAGTGGAATGAGGGGATCCCAGCTGACAACAGGATATCAGTGGGGTAGAGGAGGTTTTTCCATTAAAAGCTGTCAGGAATTTAGGTCCTCACTGTCTGGCTATCAAATCTTTATGCAGTTCACATTCCTGCTTCTGTGGGAGCATGGAACTTCCCCTCCATGTTGTCCACTGAGTACTGAAATGCACTAAGTACTTTTGCTACTAATACCAGGATCTCTAATATTCACTTTCTGAATAACAGCTTTGCTACTGTCAGATGAAGATAGGCTCTATGTCTGGCGGGTTTTGGTGCCACCTTTACCTGACATCCTTTCTGGAAGAGCTCTGGTGTAATCCAGTCTTGAATCATTCTGAGGATCGATGCACCCTGAGGACAAAGGGAAAGGGAAGAAGGTCAATCCACACTGCTCTAACACTGACTTCCATTCATCTAAAAGGCGACATGGGAATGAGTATTTTATAAGGCAAAAATCGAAATCATCCATCAGACTAAGGAAATGGTTTTTCTACTTCCTTTGTGGGATAGCATGCCTACCTGGTGGAGCTTAGATCTGGATGTGAGAATCAGTCTAGTTGTGATCAGACACTTGTTTCTATGTTCAGCTCCTGAGCCCTGCTGCTGCAAGTTACTGACCTGCCACTCTACCAGTTTGTGTGAGCAGGCTCCCTGTTTCGTGTTGAACAGGACAGGGGTGAGGGCAGCTGGGGACTACCCCTGTCAGGTCAACAGCCTGAGAGAAGCAGTGACTTCAGATGAACACACAACAGGAAGGGAACTCCAAAAATGCTGGGGCTTTACAGGTTGGGTATGCCATCTCAAGATAAGGCATGAGATTTGCTGAGGACTAGTGTAAGAGCTCTGGCCTCTGAAGCAGGGTAAAATTGGGATCAGAGAAGTTGCTAACTTGGGTGTCACAGAAAACAACAAACAGTTAAGACTTTGAAAGAAGAAAAAAACAAAAGGAAGACAGGCGAGAGAAACAGAAGAGCCATGCGGAACAAAGAACAGAGTGTACACAAAATTATTAAAAAAAAAGGGAGTGCAAACTCAATCTAAGATGCAAAATACAATTTTAGGATTAGCATGTTTTCATTTTCTGAGCTAAATCAAGGGGCAGTTGAGAGCCTAATGCTGTGAATGGTTTAAAAATCTCGTTGTCCCATGAGAACAGGAATATTATCTCAATTCTCAGTAAATCCTGTTTCCTCCATTTAAGTGTGTGAGAATAACAACACAAGATGAGTCATGGCAGAGGGACTGTTTGAATAGATATGCCTCAAACTGCTTTCCAGGCTATTGTTGGAAAGTCAAGGTGGTCAGCAGATGACTGTTTTCTAATACAGAAATCTGATGTGTTTGCCATGGAATATGTTCAAAACCAATTCAGTAACATTTAGAATGGATATCCATTAGTGGTAATCATAAAGCTGCTTAATGATCAATGGTGATCATAAGGCCATGAGTATGCACTAGGGAACCTCAGTTCCTCAGCTTTGTCTCTCAGCCACTTCTTATCTGATACACCTCTCATAAACCATCCCCTCCCATTTATATTAAAAGCCAAAGTAGAAATACACACTTATACATGCATTTGGTAAAAGTGGAGACTTCTTTTGCTTTAAGTTGCAGAGTGTAGTTAGTCACTTGCACCTTCTACTACTATTTTTCTCTTCCTCCCTCTCTTGTCATTCCTCTGTAGTCCATGATGGAGTATGTTTGAGAAAAACTCATCCTAACAAAAATCACTGATTATAGGAATGCCAGTATTTTAATAACTTTCCTTTCTTACAACTGTTTGGGGAGGCTCAGGAAAGTGACCTTAATTTGACTAGCTGACATTCTCTGATGGGGGTATAGGGGGGAGTCTTTTATCAACACCCACATAATTTCATAGTAATTGCCAAGTACGTGACAAGATTTGTTTGTGGCAGAAGTGTCACAAGAAAAAGATGAATCCTAAACTTCTGTAGCTGGGAAGTTCCAAAAATGTGGGGGTCCAAGAGAAAATTTTTAACAGAACTTATTTAAGACAAAAAACATCACTGTTACTTTAATAAAACCTTTCAAAATAAGAGAGAGGATTAAACTGGTAAAGAGACGAGATGTGAATACTTTTTAAAAGCAGATTAAAAAAATTATGTACATTAATTGTTTACTCACCAGCTCTACTCTAGTAGAGCTTTTCTAGGCATATAATGCCCTACCAATCACACAGCAGTTAGAGGATCTGGTACAGAATACACTGCAATGACTCCACACACCCTTAGGCAATTCATCTCAGGGTCTCAGGATTGGATAAGCTCTCTGGTTGTTCTGGTAAGACTAACAGAGAGCATTCCAAATTATGCTTTATTTGTTTAGTGATGAATATTGTCATGAGAAGATTGTTTTTAAAAGAAAAATGCAAAAGAGAAGCCAAAATAAAGCAAAAAAGAAACAAGTTAATTTTGACACGCATTTGTATATAAATACCAACAGTAATTTGAGCTAAATCTACGCAAAAACTTTCTCTTTCAAGCCAAATTATAACCCAAGCCAAATTATATCCCAAGCAAACTGTTCCCAAACAATGCACAAGTCCTCAAGTGTTTTTGTTTAAAAAAAATGAGTTCATGTAGCAATTATCTAGGCACAAAGAGATGAGTAAAAGCTAGGATTTTTTCTTCTCCATTGTTTTTACAGACCCTGCAAAACTATGTCTCTTGCTTAGCTCACCACTAAAATACATTTTGATCCAGAGTATTTGATTTAGCTCTGTATGTTTCGTGACTTTTGTTAGTTTGATTTAAAAACAGTGTTACACAATGCAGGTTTTTACATGGTTTATGATTTGACTGTGAGGCATTTATGATGCAATAAATACTGGTTGTATTGTTGGATAGAGGATTTAACAATTGAAAACAGAAAACTGATGGAAATGGATCAAGTCTAGCTAATAAAAGTAGTATCTACAGTTCAGACTGTAGCACAGCTAAAGCTAAAGTCAATGCAATATATACTTTATGTTTAGCTGATAATGGGAGCTTGGAGAGAAAGCAACAAGCAGTATTTAATAATGGTGGATTTTGTGTGTTCAGTGTAAGCGTATTATGGCATCAGATAGGGAACACTGACAGAGTCATACAAGAAGCTGCCAATGAAAATATGGCGTATCACGTTCAGAAATGGCATGGGAGATGGCTGGTTGAGGAGAAGAGTGACGGGTGTTTTCTCCTGTGCTTCTTTGGGCGTGTCTCTTGATGCACTGCAGAAAACAACTGGAGGGAACAGTATTGTTGGGGCCCTTGAGTCAAGAGACTCCCTGATTAGATACGGGGGGACACCTGCTTTGTTCCGTGTCTAAGGCTTGTCTAAGGACAAAGTGCCTTTGGCTACATCCAATATGGAGGGAGACGAGCTGGCCTCAGCCCCCTAGGCTGGGTCTTCAAAGTGATGATCCTCAGCATGGCTGCTGGTGTCCCTCACAGCACTTTCCCACAAGCGCTGAGCTCCAGGCAGCTGTTCCACACAGCAAGTACTACCAGAGGCCTTGGGCTCCTGAAGGCCTCTGTGTGCCCTGGTCACAACAGTGGTTGGATGACTCCAGCATTCCAGTGTCTCTCTGCTCAGGCAGACCCAGGGTGTTCTTCCAGCTAGCTCCTTAGGGAGTCTTTATAGGCACAGGTCCTCACTGCCACTGACTGGATGGGATGAGCAAAAGTCTTGTCAAATACTTAATGGAGTGTCCGCTACCACCTCCTGGGCTACATACTACTGTACTCCAAGGCACTCCTGAGCTCCACAACTTTCAGTGAAATGTGGAGCTAATTTATCTCCCAATTTAGGCCAATGCCAGTAAAGGCTGGTGTAACCCATCTTTGCTAAGATTTTCTGGGTGGCTTGGGATACTGTGAGCAACTTGAGATAAAAAGACACTTTCCTGTTTTCACTGCTTGGTTCCCTGCCTCGCTTCCTCAAAACAGAAGTTATAGTGGCCTGCAAGTATGATGGAGAAGTGACAGAAAGGATTCCAGGACATCTGCCTTTGTCTCCTCTGCCCTTGTGTTAGATTATGACACTTGACATAACTGGGCTGCATCAGCACAAGAGGGATGTGCTTAGTACCTGGTTTAGTTTAATTTTAAACCCAACATTCTAGTGGCAGAGGCTGATGACACTGTGCTTTGCCTGCATCACTGCATGCTGTGAGCAGGCCTGCATGGTGCGCAGTGGCTGACAAGGCTCAGGCTGCACTGCTCCTCTCACAGCTGCTTTCAACTGTGTCATCACTGACAGCAGTCGGGAACGTCCCAGAACAAAGATCTGCACAGACACAGCTCAAGTGAATTAGGAGTTCTGATTATGAGCACCCCTGACTTTTATCTCTTCCCCGAAGTTGCCACTTCCTTTGCATCCCAAGTCACAACAGGAGGGTATCCTACCTTACTGTAGGATATCCCATCAAACACAGAGGTGATTTCAGCTGGTGATGACACATCAACTACAATTGGGTGGGAAGACAGCAAAGAGTCGTCCTTCAGTACAGGAAGCACATCCTCAATTAAAACCTGTTCAAGCTGAGAAAGAGAAGACATTAGAATAGAAACAAAGGCAGGAGTATATGCCTACTTCTCAAGTAAGTAGCTTGAACTACAACTTCTCTAGGCAATTTGAAATAGAACGAAAATTCATGCCTGCTAAAGAAGGACTTGCAAACTCTTGCTTTACATCTGAGAGGGGAGGGATACAATTTCTCCTTAACTAAGATAAATTGCCTTTTGCAGATCCTGTTTTCCTGTGTGTATCATAACACAGACACACCCATCCCACCCTCCTTTGCCCCCATTAGGCAAAAAGAGTAGCCTGTTACCAATTTCAGAAGTGTGACAATATTTACAAAGCATTATGGTCTCCTCTTGCAAAAGAGGACCTGGGTAGGAAGGGAGGGAGGGAAGAAGGAGGCAGGGCTCCCCATCCCAAGGCCTATAATGTTTTTTTTTAATTGATTTGAATTTTAAAAAAAAAGATTAAGTAGCCAGCAGTCAAAATTCCCTTATTTCCTAATCAGCATTGACAAAAAAGACTAAAATTCAATTTAGCTTTCCTCTTCTAATACTCACTAGGATAACATTGAAATGTCTTAGATGAACATATCATCTAGATGAAAAAAGGTCTTTTAAAATTTAAACTCAGTAATTAGAATTTTTTTTACATAGGACCACAAATCTTCTACTTTCAAGTGTAAAAGTGACCCAAGGAATGATTTTGTTCTTGGCCTTTCTGCAGGGAGAGAAGCAGGGAAAGCAGCAAGTAGGCACTGCCTGCCTCTAAAGTCATTAGGCTCAGGAGATAGTAGATTTCAACAGGTTCAACCTATGCAAAAACTACTCTGCTCCCTTCCACTGGCATATGTTGTGTATGTCTTAGCACCCAGAACCTCATTACACCTGGACAGCTGGGGAAAATATGCATGCTATGTGCCATCCCATCTGTTTGGGAGGGGAGGAAGGAAGGAGCAAGAAAACTCCCTTTATTCACAGAGTATAATGCATATTTAAGGCTAACTTCTTTGCACTTTTTTTTTCTTCTAAAGCATTTGGAGTTTGCACAGTTAGCACTTCAGCTATACACTGTCACTACCTATTTTTGCACAGCATAGAATACAGATTATCTGAGTTGGAGCATTTGAAATGACACTTACAATGCTGGCAGAAGCTGAATGGGAGTCCAGTATTTTCCTTGAAAATAACCCAAGCTGTGGAGAAAGCCCCAGGTTCCCAACCCTTACCAGGTCAGATAATGATCCTAAGTCCCATGAAGAGAATACAGGCCAAGTATATAAATACAGGAAAATCTCCATCTTTCAGAGTTAGACCTTTAAGCAACCCTGCAAAAATATTAAGGCTCTGTCCAGAGCCCACCTAGGTGTTATTTACCATAATAACCAAATACTTGACTCACTTGTTAAAAAAGAATGACTCTCCCCTGCAGGCTAAAACTTCATAAAGTTTACTTTGACTAGTTTTAGACAATAACATAGGTAAAAAACTTACACAAACTTTTTCTTTATATTGCACCACACTATGTTAGTTTTCTATAAATATACTTTAAGTCTTCATTATCCTTGTCTAAATTTTACTCCCTTCCAAAATGTACCTCCCAGCCCCGCCAACCCTCCACAAGGCAGAAATAATTACCATTTTCCAATCTCGTTCTGCTGCATTTGCTCCCAGGAACTCAAAATAACTGGCAAATCCTTCATTTAACCACAAGTCATCCCACCAGTCCATGGTTACAATATTTCCAAACCACTACAATTATAAACATAAAGATGTAGGTTTAGATAAATAGTACATGTACATTTCAGTATCTCACATCTGCATGCAGAACATTCATCTATTTACTTTTCTCCTGCTGCCAGATGAAAATTATCATAATTCTGGGGTTTGAATAAGAATGAAGGCCCTGCTTTGTGTTAAAACATCACTTTTATTATAAAATTACATATCACTTGGGAGATTGCTAATGATTCATGTGCCACTGAAAATATTTTTAGTTTCTTCCTCTTGATTTGATGATTTCTGCATATAAGGATATGTTTTCAGACAGCCTCCAAAGTATATAACTGTTCCTGTTTGCCTGCCCAGTAGAGACATCTGCACACGTAAATTAGTTTCTCTAAGACATTTTAGACAGATTTTCATAAACTGGCTGACAGTCTGGGCCCAAGCATCTAACTTCCTGAGAAAAATTCCAAGGCAGTAGTCATGGTATTTTAAAGCTCTAACTGCGATCTGTTTTAACATGATATTTTGCAATAAGATTTTGAGCACATGTAGAAGATCCTGAGACGAAGTTAATGACAGTATTTTCAAGATTAAAATGTTGTGACTATATATTTGAAACACTGTAAAAGTGACTCATGTCCTAAAATATACCTGATGAACAAGCTCATGGGCTATCACAGCAGCTACTCTCTGTTTGTTGGATGTGGCTGACTCCTCAGGATCATACAGCAGGTTTGTTTCTCGGTATGTGATCAGCCCCCAGTTCTCCATAGCACCTGTCCCGAAATCTGGAATAGCTATTTTATCTGCATTAAAAGAAAGAGAAAATCATTACTGCTCTATCCTTTAAATCAATTAGCTTGTCCTCTCTCTGTGTATTTGCAGCCTGTTTTGCTTACCATTTGTGATTCTGGCTTACTACTGTGCACTGTGGGCTATGATCTGTGTTGAGAACTGGCCTAAAGCAGCTGATAGCAAGCACCCTGGCTCTGCTGAGATTCACAGAGGTAGGATCAGTTGCTCTTGCTGAGGATCTGTCCTGGGAGGTGATGCTATGCCATCTCCTGGGAACGTGCGTATCATACATTACTTAATTTTGGCTCCAGAAATTAATACTATTGTCTGGGGATGTGCTGTAGGCAGTAAACCTCCTGAAACTATTTGTAGAATAATGAGGCATGACATTGTTTGTCACACTGTTGTATTAAAAATATTTATTGACATGTTAACTGAAGTAAATCCCCCATGCAATGAACAACATCTGCTTCTAGGCCTGGCAATTTGTGGGGGTCACTCATTTATGGTCAGTGATCAATACAGGTTTAAATGAGAATTGCAGACTCAATTGAACTGGCATTTTCTTCTGCAAATAATGACCACAGGCTTTCTATGTGGGTTAGTGAAAAAGTACAGATGGATTTAAAACTGAATAGAATGAAAACCCCTCACCCTACTCCAGCAGAAAATAGGAATTACGTATTTTAAATTAAACAACTTGATTACAGAATCAAAGCTGATAGCTTGGCAAGGGCTTCAATGACAGTCAAAATGAGGATACAAGGAGAAAGGTAATGCCAGAAGCCAAATCAACATGAAATACAATATTTAAATAAATCATTATGCAGAAACATATCTGATTCATCAGGTTTGACCTGAATAACTTCTAATAATGAGGGAACAACATGGCAAATCAAGGTTAGTGATCCAACAAATAGATGTTCTGGGAAAAAAAGTATAGAATCTACAGAAGTATCTATCCTGTGACACTGCTGACCGGAAGGTACCAGTCCATCCTGTCACACAGACAGGCCTTTATCCAGATGCTGCCATGGCAAAGTCATCAGGCTTTCATGACAGTGAAAGTTTAAATATAAAGCACAGGTGAGATATAGTACCTATTTTTGCTGGGGACCAGTGTATGAAAGAACAACATACTATACTGGTTTCCCTAATTCAGTTGTCATTGAAATGCAAACATATTTACGGTAAACTCAGGTGCTGTTTTGAAAGGAGGAGGTAAAAGTCTTTTGTTAAAGTAATATAAGTTAGCCTGATAGGTACAGGTACAAATAGTCAACAAAAGGTTTGCACAGCATTATTAATTGTCTTCAAAGTTTTGGCGATTTTTTCCCCCCTACATTGTCTTGACTAGTTTGCAGCTAGTATTTTTCCATCCTTTTAAGTTCATGAACCTAACTGAATTACCTCTTTTGAAGGTCTTAGGAGGGAGAATTTCCAAAACTCTGATTGCATTCCCAGCTTGATTATTGTGCACGCTAAACTGCGTGAACCAGATCCAGAGTCCAGATATTCCAAGCTAAAGGATGCCCAAGTGCACTACCTTTGTGTGTTTTGTAACCATGGGCAAAATTTGAGAGTGTGCCCGCTCTTATTTAGTCTCAGATCTTTATTTAGCCCAGCAGTAGAAACTACAAATTATATGCTGGATCACATTCATCTTTCTAAGAAGTTGATACACACCCACTTTGCACTAAGGTTAATAAATAATATTACGTACTCTCTGGCAGTTTACATCTTCACTTATCTCATTGCTGACTTTTGTCCAGAAGTTCACATGGAAGTGGTACATATTTTTCTGAAACTTCTGGTTCTGTTTTAACTCAGAATGGTCCTTTGCTGATGACACCAATTCTTGCCTCGATTTTCCACAAGAGGCTTTAAAATAAACATCCCTGGACCAGTTCTTCAGTTCAGCAAACTGAACTGTGAGAACTGGTAACTAAACAGTAACTGAGACCAACTCATCCATCATGACATTTAGAAACATCTTGAACTACACTGGTACAGTTTTAAAACATCTTGACATAATATCAGCAGTTAGCAACCAAATGCTTTCATGCTGTTTTCCACCAAAGCACAGAGATCTGTAGGAGCAACATAACCATGACACTGAATTAACAAAATGAAAAATATTAATGTTAATAATCACCCAGTTTTGGAAGAGAGTAGCTCAAATTAAAGTACTGCTCAAAGAAGTCAAATACAATTTTTGTTACATTTGCTGCATATTCTGCCGTGTGTATTTGCTGTGGTTGGGCGTAAACTCTCAGCTGTAAAATACAGAGAGACAATTAGAAAAGTTTTCAGTTAAAAGGAATCAGGTGTCAAACATTGAAATGGCATTTAGCATACATATCAATAACACTGCAGGTTTTCTCTGAGACTGGCCTGAACACCAAATTCTGTTCCTTATCACATTTATTCAACAAAGAGTTTCAAGTTTTGTACATAAGAGAGACTAAGTCAACATGTGCACACTTTCCACTGTTTGTCTGAATTGTAAAACTGGCAAGACCCATGTTCAGAAGCTCACGATGGCCAAGCCTGGAGCAGGGCCTGGTTGCATACCAGCCCCTACTTCCCCACAGCCTGGTTTTCTCAAGAAGGAAACCTGGGCAAGCACAGTCAAAGGGGATCCACGTGTTCTGAGCAGTTCACTGATCTTGACAGATCCCATCAGATCAATCCTCAAGAGCACATCTCTATTGAAATGTGTCGGAAGCCCATAGCACCTTTATTTTATTCAACTTCTTTGTACCTTTCCTACATACTATCATCACACTTTCCTCTTGTCTTCGTATGTTTGAAGATCTCAAACACTGAAGACAGTGCATTTATTAGATCTGTGACCCTTCCCAGACATGCTGGCCCGTGCAGGTTGAGTGTCTGTTTGACCAGGACCTTGGGCCACACGGCCACTCAGTCACAGCTTCTGGGCTGCTGCAGCTCAGGAAATCATAGGCAAAAATCAGTTCTTTCTTTTATGACCAGGCAAGTCTGGGAAAACGGACATGTTTCGTAGCCCTCTGTGTGATGAGTGACCATTTCTGTGCTCCTCCTGTATATATGAATGTAAAAAATGATGTGTTGAATGTTGACCTTTCTATCCCTGAAGCCTGGTGCCTGGGACTGCTTTGGCTATTGCTGTCAAGCAGCAGGAAACAACCTCTGGAGGACTAGAATCTTTATGGCACCCATGCCCATGATGAGTATGCCTGCAACTTGAAAAAAAACCCTTCTGGAAGTTATCTTCACATTGTGAAGACAAAAAGTTCAAGTTCAGAATTCATGGAGCCTTTTGGGGATCTTTCTCTCAATCTCTTTGTCCCAAAGCCTGCTGGAGCTGTATGCAGGCTGTTCTCTTCCCCACCCCTGAAAATCTCCAGTGTGGATAAGAGATTTCTATATGGAGTGAAGTTTCTAGTTTTAGGAAAACCAATCTATCTAATTTTGCCAGCTCCATGAGTCTTATGAATGGGACACATTCATCTGACTACACTGGTGAGGCTTGTTTACTCCTTCAGTGCTGTCTTACAGCCAGGAGTTTAGGGCCCAAGCTGACAAAAGGAGCTTGTCTATTCCAGGAACTCTTTTGGAGCTTGACAACACATTGATTTCAATACCATAAATTACACTTCCTCCAATGAGAGGGAAGGATGGTCAGAAATAAAACTGGAACAAAAAAAAAAAAAAATAAACAAACCCAAAAAAGCTTATGAAATTCAATCGGGAATCCACTCCAGGCAGGGGATTTCCCCCAGGGTCAGTTTGCAATTACAATCTGCAATTTCCACTTCTGTAAGCTCTTTACCAATTTAGCAGTCTTCAGTCCCCTAGCTGATCCATATTAATGGTTTCCAAAACCTTCAGCCTGCACTAGAACTGACTTTGGGTTCCATTTGTATAATCTCCTCTGTGATTTTCCAAACCTGACATTCAGTACCTGACAGGTAATAAGCTCAGGAGCATTGTTTCCAGCTGTAGGCAGATTTCCCACTGATTTCATCAATGTCTTCGTTAGGGCTTTCAGAGTGAATGGCAGATATTTTAAATAATTTAGTATGTCATGTGAGCTGTATACTCTTGCTGTTGTTTATGGAAGTAATTTATGGATCAAGTGGATACTTTCTGTTTAATGAGGGATTTATTGATAGAAATTTACACAACAAACTATGGAATGTTCTTTTCAGTAGCTGGTGAATCTAAACACCTCATTGTTCAGCTGGTCTTCAAAGTTCTTGGACAGGTTAGAAGAATAACTTTCTATATGTATGATCAAAAACCCTGAAGATAGTCTGGTTTCACTGGGGAAAAGAATTTTTAGTGGTGGATCTTACGCATGTATTTTATACTGGTAAAACTATGTCCATGCTAAGAGAAAGGAAAGTTATGATTTCAACCTCACTTAAACCCAAGTTTTCTAGTGCAGGCAAGTCCCCAGACACTGTTTAGTGTACAGCATTAATGAAATATGTAGTAACATAGGCCTGAATTAGAAGACATTTCTTCAGGCAACCTCTGTACTGACATGAATATCCCTGCTTCTACACACACACATTTTAATTACCATGTTTCAGTGAACACTCCCTTCTATTTAGAAAAGCTACAACCAGTCAGGAACATTGTGGGCTGTACTGTTTTGCTTGGGGAAAAAACAAAGAGTGACCTCAGGGCCATACTCTGGAGCGTGGCATGGACAAGTAGTGAATGTTTGACTTCTGCATGTAGAAAACAGTGTTACACGCTTCTTCAGTACATTTTTTCCCTACTGCACTATGTTCTGCACAAAAATCTAGACAAATTCTGATTTTTAACGGAACTGGACTCTAGAGAGTATCTACTGAGACCAAGTAGTCAAAGTCCTGTCCCTGTTAATGAGTAGACCAGCTATGCTGAAGAGCAATTGGTTAACAAAACTGTTAAAATGTACTCCTGTGATATGTAAATATGTACTCCTAAATATGTACTCCTGTGAACTACTTAGCCAAACAGCAGAGAACTAAGAATATTACATCTGTATCTCAAATCGGGCTCCATTTGCTTGTCTAAGTGTAATTTAGCTTTAGTTTTTTGTCAAGTAATAATATAAGCATACAGCATGACAGTAACGAGGGCACAGCGGGAGGCCTCAGCACGGTGCTGTGACAGGAGGTCTTTGCTAAGAGCTGAATCAGAACTTCGGAGATTTCTACGAGACAGATTTTAACATTAGCAAACAGCTTTCAGTAGGGAAGGATTTGATGAGCTTTTTCCGTTAAAGAAACTAAGGAAGAGCTAACCTTCTAAGGGAACAGTAGCTTAGTTGGGGTTTTATTCTAGACTCCCTGTCCATTTGTGACATTGTTTCCAGAAAATGAGGAAAGCACTGCCATCTCATGTGAAGGACAAGACCCTGTGTTACATAAGGGGAAAGGAGGGGGAAGAAGCAAGGGCATACAGTCCTAGGGATCCCCCTCTCTGTATCAGATGAGAAAAAGATCTAAACCAATAAAAAATTAACAGCAGGTTGAGTATCCCAAACTAGGTTTAGGCTAAATGAGGAGTTTCTGTTGAGGGGCAAGTTGTATTTCAGTTTGTGATTCAATGTAATGTCTTGTGATGTTTTTATGCCCGATCAGCTACACCTTCAGACGATTTGACTCTAAGCAAGAAATCTAAAGAATGAAGGAGCTATTTTAATTACTAGATTCAGATTCAAACCTATTCACTTCATTAGGGGGTCTACCAAATATCCACCTGTTTAGGCAGACACTACCACTTCTATACTTATTTTTACAGACCTTACACTGGGCAGTTGCCTTCTGCCACTGCTGTAAAATAAAGTAAGCCAGTACATAATGGCACATAGCACTGTAGCCCTATGTCTCAATACCTGTAATAGCATCAAGTGCAATTCACACCTTTTAACCCACAGAAAACTATGAAGTATTTGTATTCATAGCCTGTGACTCTCCTGCACCCCCTAACTTGTACATTCCTTCAGTCACTGGGCTTTGAGTCAGGGGTGAGTTTGGTAAAAGTGTTCCTTCCTCACCTGTGTGCTCTTACGGGAGATACTAACTGGGATCTCACAAAGAGGGGAGACAGGGAAGGACTTCAAAACACTGTATGTAGTCAAGGTCAGAGGGACCACTGTGAACACCTAATTTGATAAAACAGGCTGTATAAAATAAGCTACAGGAAAAGGAAAAAATAATGTCCCTGTTTGTATAAAAAGAGATTTTTAAGAAAAAAATGCAAATCAAGGCACATCTGTAATCTGAACTACGTTCAGGCTGCAGAAGAACTTACAGGTTTTCCACTTGTGGATTTTCTCTCTACCCAGGCAAACTGGTGCACTGCAAAGCACACCAAGTAAGTGCTCATGGGGACTGACTTCTCAAAAGTTGTTCGACTCCAGCCATCGCCAAGCTGTACAGTTTGCTGTAGAAATGCAAAAGTAAACAAATTGATTTTTGAAATTGCAAACACATGCATAAGACAAAATGCATATTTGGATGAAGGCTGGATGTTGCTCCTATGCAGGAGCAACAAATCATCTCTCTAGGTTCACCTCTTTGTGAG
>WAAG01068679.1:0-10802 GCA_013390105.1 Tichodroma muraria | reverse complement strand
AGCTTTTTACATTACAGTTAATTTGTTCAGATGCTTATCCACATTAAGCCCATCAGCATCCAGGACTCACCCATCCACATCTCACGGACATTTACAGCCTCACCAAAACCATTGTTTAGGTCCCTCACTAATATAGGTAATACAGGTACAGCTTGATACCAGTAGGGAATGAAAGTTAGGGAATAGAATCACTATGGATAAAACATCTGAAATAATTCCAGTTATTCTCAGGTCATTAAGTTTCCTTTCGCCACAGACATCCCCGTTTAAGGAGTCAAAATGCCCTTTTGGTTCTTTCTTCAGCTTAGAAAATAAGGTCACTTTAAAATAATAATAATAATAGTGCTGAACATGCACCACAGCAGAATTTTATAAGCCTAATTTTTCCAGGAAAAACATTGGTACTTACGACCCCTCTTTAGCTGATATAGTTTAGGTAGTTAATTTAATTGGTTTTTTTGGAAGCATAAAGATTGTTTTATAAGGCCACTTCAGGGCATTTTCAGATCTTGCTCCATTTTATTTTACATTCTGTAAGGACACACCATTTCTCTCTCAAGGAATGTACAGTTTGAACTGACACACTATAGAGAGAAATGCAACATAGCTTAGTATTGCATTTACTTCAACACAAACTGTAGGTATAAATCTATAAAATGTTCAAGCTCTTTATGCCATAATGAACTTCATGATTATATAGAGACTGTAAGAATAATTCATTGTTGATTGGAATAAAATTTAGTGCTAAGAGCTAAAATTTGTCAAAAAATCCCTACTCATTTCTACTAATTCTTTTGCTAAGTATATGAATTACATCATCTTCTAAAGCATCCAACATGTTGGATGTTTTAGCGTCCTCCCAATGTCTTAAGTATGCACTTTCTTAAGATCTAGAAAGGACCACATAGCTTGACAAATATTTAAAATACAACTAGCTTTAGCAAACTGACTTTAGATAATCATATTTTTAAAAAACATTTTGGCTACTGCCTCTCCATTTATCCACAATCTGACAATTAGATTCTTATCTCTGAGTTTAAATCTCATCTATTTTTTCAAGAGAATTCTAACTCTCTAAACAAAAAGACTTTCTGGTGGGAGATGAATTACAGGTCAAACCCATTTAAAATAAAAAAGTTTTAATATTTACTGAAGTAAGAGTTGACACACCCAATTCTTGTTGTTTGAATGTTATTATTTCTATAACTGTGTACATTTTCTTCTTGGTATTTAAAGTTTCCATATCAGACCCCTACTCTAGTCCTAGCATTTAAAAAATAGGTTCAGAAAGGATCTCGGCAAGTTTTGCAGCTCACTCATCTGGCCCACTAACAGTTTTACTAAAAGCTGTTTTTCAGACTTCTTCATTTGCAGAGACTTTCTTAATAGCCCAAGACAATCTACTTCAGTGAGTCACAGCCCTCTCAATCCTTAGACAATCAGTCATGTTTGAGCCTTTCAACCTAAAGGTGTTACTTCTTGTCCTAAACACTATAAACACTGAAAGCATTATTCTGATTACTCTTTGAAACAGTCTCATAAGGTAACCTTAGAATATGTCACTCGAGTCTCATTTTCTCTAGACTAGGAAAAAATCTTTTTAATTAATTTTATCTTTCTCCTTCTCTTCAGGCCATGTCATCAGTCTCACTAGTCTGTACTGTAATTATGCAACCTGTCTAAAAGACAGGTGTTTTTCCTGGGGTGTGGCATCTGAAATTAGAAACAGTATTTTGGTAATGACTTAGTTATGATAAACTGAATTAAAAGATTACAAACCCATTCTCAAAGATAGAGTAGCTTACTTATCCACTTCTTCGACTGAAAGAAAGCTTAGTTAATATGAGTCAGATAAACTGGCAATGCTACAGATTAATAAATTCTAGTAGAGTGAATGTCATGATAAAAGAAAGGGGCACGCTAAGCCCATTTGAATGACTATATATAGGAACAAATTTTCACATCTGACTGGCACAGGGGACAAAATCTGCACTCTGCTCCTCATGTGCAATAATTAATGTCAACCCTATCCGCAGTATTTTTGGTATGATACCTGCATTTTAAGCTAAGCATTACCTTTTGTTTTATATGCAATTAAAATGAAGATATTTTGATCTCATTCAAGGTGCAAAGGGTTCTGCTGATCCAGAGAGATGAGTCAGAAGTGACTCATCACCTGTTTTTTGGCAGGATGTTTAGAACATGGACAAATCACAAGGTGAATGGTAGGGATCATTTGAAACACTGTGGTCTCTCACCAGTACTTAAGGGCTGGGTTGGTTAAATGCTACTTTTTTTTTTTTCCTTCCGAAACCTCACAAATAAACCAGCAGACAGAAGGCTTCACCTCACTAGAAGGTTTTTCCTCTGTAAGATTCCACAGATGGCAACATTCTGCCAGGTAGCAGAGCCTGTGAAGTAGAACCTACCACAGACACCATTTGTTCCCACCTGTGATCTCTTGAAGACCAGAAAGCAAGAGATGATCTGTGGTGTACAGATTCCAAAAGAAACCTTCCTATCAAACATTTCTGTGTTGTGCCCTTTTTAAAGGGTGTCTGAAGTGTCACACAGAACCAAGTAAATGTCAATCACATACCTAAAGCCAAGTGCAATGGGATGTTTATCCTGGAGCAGCTTAGTCCATCAGCTTTCTTTCCTCTTTCCTCTAAAAATGTGTTATTCCTTCTCATTAAGCAGAGGACAAATAAACTGATTGCTTATAGCCCTATTAAACTAAGATCAGATAGAGAGCAGTTAAAAATTGCCTTTGTTCGTCAGCGTCATCTCTGAGAATCCACAGTATTATTTTATGGTGAGTTAAAGACTTACTTCAGAAGATATCAAAAGGAAAATTTCTCATTGGAAAAGTGAAAGTAATTCATTACCTCATTTTCCTTAACATAGACATGAGTGAAGCAGCACACTGTCCAGAAACACAATTCTGAAGAGAGCTGGAGGAAAAAAAGCAAAATAAATACTGTCTTGATCATACTTTCTGTACCTTGATTAATCAACTTTGTAGATTTTGTTTTCTCTTATCTTTATTGGCCACTGAAGGATCAATTTCCTAAAACTTGTATCACAGCTTAAGTTGTGATAATTGCATCATTATTTCCATTACCATTTTCATTTCCTTTCTAAAAATCCAAGTATTCTGACTTGATAAAGACATACTGTTTCTATAATATTTTGAATACAAACTGGCCCAAGACAATAAACAGTGTCGCTCTTCTGAATAGCTTTAGCATATTTGTGTGTCTGTGTCATCCTTATCTCCTCTTTCTAGTTCTCATCATCCAAGCTAATTCTATCCTTTTAGTCCAAAACATCTCTCAGACTGGGATCCCTGCTCTCACGCTCACCAGGGTAAGAGACACTTACAATTCTGCACATCTCAAATGGTTTTTTTGGACAAAAGGGGAAATGCTGCCATGTGAATGCTGGTGCCAGAGGGAATCACAGGACAGGTCAGGCTGGGAGGGACCACAGTGGTCATCTGGGCCAACCTCCCTTCTCCAGCAAGGTCACCCCAGAGCACACGGCACAGGGCTGGGTCCAGATGGTCCTGCAGAATCTCCAGTGAGGGGGGCCCCACACCCTCTATGGGCAATAGCACGCTCTGGATTACCTCAAATTCTGTCTGTGCCTTCAAAGGATCCAGAAGCCGAGATCCAACTACATCTACATCAGGAGCAAGCACCAAAGCTAAAACTTTGAGCTCTTGAATTCTGCTGACTCCTTTAGCTGATTCACCTGCCACTGGCTGTGGTTAAAACAGGACGCAAATACAAAGAAATGGTTCTATGCACAGAGCAAATCAGGTCTTAAACTCTGTTAGTCTGGACTTACCTTAAGCAATGCTACCCCATTCCTTTCGCTTTGTTTGATGTTTAACTTATTCCTTTCATCACCATTTAACTTTGTCATGGAGGAAGAACTCATAGGAAGAGGTGCCAAGTTACTCATTTTGACTGGTTTAGCACCTCCTTCACATCCAGAGGACTTCACAAGCACAGAGAGAGTTTTGTCTTTATAATCAACTTGGTAGGTCTAGTTCTGTATGTATGGGTGCAAGTAATCCAACACACTTTGTAAAAGAACACAAAGTTCTTCAAATTTCAAAGAATGAAAAGATGGGAAGACAAACCTGAGAATATTACACACAAAAGTTGTATTTCTGCATGGCATAAACTTCATTTTGGTGTTAAAACTAATGAAACTAATTTGGTCCACTTCTTAAGAAAAAAAAAAAAAAAAGAAGAGGTAGCGTTGCCTTAGAAAGTGTTTTAAGTGCGTTCCTCTGTGTGGTTTGCAGCACTGCTTAGCATCCCCTGGTAGCTGTGAATATTGAAGTGTGATCACAGATTTAAGAATGATATGCCTTATATGGAGGGATGTGACAACAGCTCAGTCAACATTCAGAGGACTTTCCATTGCCATTTTTGAAAGATTTAAGACACCTTTAGTTACAACCACGTGTGGCTGCTACAAACATCCCCTGAACCTGCCTTTGCTTTTTCCCAGTCTTTTCCCTTTGCTCTTAGAGTAACAATTAGTCACATACTGTGCACACATAAAAAACAGGCACTTTAAAGTGGATATAGAACACATTCATAATTAAACATAACTTTGAAGCAAGCTGCTGGAACTTGGAAATATCTAACTGGAAATACATATTAGCATTTCAGTTTATTAAACACTGAGGTTTGCTGCTTGTTACTGGATTTTAAAATTGACTCAGTATTCCTAAAGATTTTAAGAGAAACCTGAGAGAAGAAAGTTGCTGGCAAAGATGTCACCACATGTAAGTCCTGCCAATCCTCTAGTAGAAGATAAAATCTTAATTTTTACCTTGTTATACTTTTGTAATTTTTTAAATAATGACGTTTTAAGGGAAGCTACAAGGGGAAACTTGACATGTAAAACAACAGAACAGTAACTTTAGACAAACTAATTTGTATCACTTTTCCAGACAAAATACAATATTAAAATGATATTTCATGTACACAAACACACTAAACACAAAATGCTGAGAATACAGCATACTGAAAGAATCAGAATTTTTCTAGTCTTCACATTTTCTGTAAGAATATATGACCAAAGAAATGTAAAATACAGGTGTATGATCAGTAAGTGCCAGCTTCAATAGTGCAACATTTTATTAACGACAGAAATATCTGGTTTAACACTGCTCAAGTTACAAAAAAACTGCAGTGATAGTGATAATGGCAGCAAAGGGGAATTTGGCACTGAAGATATAGCAAAAGCACATTTCAGTGGTCTTTTAAGTGCATCAACAAAAGGCTTATTAGTGAAAAATGAAAAAAAAACCACCCAAAAAACCAAAACCTTTATGTTATTGAAACCAGCCAATGAAATAGCAGAATGAAAATCTGTGGAAAATAGTGTAATACAGTTTACACAAGGTTATCTTTTTTTTTTTTCAAAGTCAATTGATGCAAACACGAATATGCTGAGACACATTTAGAAATAGCACACGTGCATTTGGGTTTTATTCAGTTCAACTACACAGCATTTAAAGGTTTAGTAGTAAAAGGAGCACTTTTAAAACTAGGCTTATCTGTGGCTTGCTTACCTGTAGCCTAATTTATGACTCTTTTGTTTGTTTGTTTACAAATTAGACCTACAATGGTAGTGTTTCTAAAAATACATTGGGGTGGAATGTGTAAATTTGTTATTTTAAAACTCAACAATCTAAAATGTAGTACAGTACAGTGATTTTTATCTTGTATCAGGCTTTACACAAAGTTTCCACCTTCTGGTTTCCATATGTGTATTTCAGGATGTACAACAAACTTGAAGGCAATAAAAGCTGTGTCTGTGATAGAAGAAAAAGCGTGGGGCAAATTAAAATAGCCATTTTGAAATAGTAGTTTATGTTTTAAAAAAAAAAAAATCTTTAATTCTCCTAAAGCTTTACATACAAAGATTAAATGAGATATGATCTTATTTCCTTAAAATTTAATATGGAAAATGGGTGCAAGATAAAAATCTATGATGTGGTTGACTTGTTTTTAAATGTGAACCTGAGTAAGGGCAGGAAATACAACATTACTTATGACTAAAAGAATAAAATTCCTTCATAATTTAAGTAGCTGAACAGGTTTTTAATGTTCTACCACAAAACAGCAAGGCAACAGATGAGAATGGCCTTGTATTCAATGAATTATCATGAACAGCCACTGCAAACCTGAATATTTTCTGCAAAAATAAAACATCAGATTATGCACAATAATAAAAAGCATCAGAAATAGATGCACCTGGATTTTCTTTCCTCTTTTTAAACCACAAATATCAGAATTCAGCATTTATGTCACAGTCCTTGAACAGTTGCTCTGAGATGACTACATGAAGCACACTACTGCACTAAGTAGACACCCCACAACAGGCTTGCACTGCAGCAGTAATATAGTTTTCATGTAGGCACAGACTTTTTTCTCATTCATGTTCAAAAACAACATGAAATAAGCAACTCAAGACAACATTAGGATTCATCCCGCGAAATTCCTTGTTAGCGAAAAGTTCTTGCCACTTTGGTCATCAAAGTCTCTGAACGTTTTTTTAAAAACTGCAGGTACCTCAAGGAAAAGAAGAGTTCCATATTCAGCAAGGCAGCATTATATCAGGATATTTTATACCAACTAAGGCATAAAGAACTTTGCATCAGGGTATACAATACTCAATCTCTGAATAAAGTTCCATATTCTGTGTGGCGAAAGTGCATAGGAGTGGGATTCCACCAGAGTAAAAAGAATCCTCTCACAGTATTAAGGCCTTTCAATTTTATGTGAACTGTGTCGGGCTGAAGTCAGCACAGTGGAAAAAACAGACTGTCATCACACTGGACACCACTGGAGTTCCCTTAGCATGACTTGTCTTCTCCTAGCTGTCGTTCATCATCTTCATCAGCTTCCTCAATAACCTGAATGTCATCTGCTTGAGGTAAAGATGAGATTTCAGTCAGCAGTTTGGCTCCTTCTGTTTTGTTTTTTTCTTCCTCTTCGATCACTTTCTTCCATATTTTGTGGTTTTCACTGAGGTGGTGTATTAGCTGGCAAAATATTCGTCTGCCTTTTTTCCTTTGAGTTTCTGTAAAATTATAAGCATATTGGATTGTTTGACATTCCGAGTAATAGTATTTTACACCTACAAAACCAACAGCACATTGCAAGCGGGACGTAAATTTGAGTGAGGCACAGGGATGATTATCCTGACTATTTAAACAGTGGCATGGCAAAGAACATGGACAAGTTTCTGTCTTAAATTGCAAGTCTGCTGGTAGCAACAAAATTTTTCGATTAAAAGAGGAAAACTTATGAAGCAGCATAACAGCAAAATCTGCAAGATTTGTACTGCACAATTTCAACTGTCGCTGCTATGTCTGAAGCTACTGAAGCTACAAGCACCAACTGAAACACAGAAACTTACTTAAAATAAGATCATCTTCCATTTCCTCATCATCACTCTCTAACTGTGCACCATCATCATCTTCAGTGCTNGGAAAGGGACTGATCTCTTCCCTCCAGTGAGCAGTGACAGTGACCTGACAGAATGGCACAAACCTGTTTCAGGGGAGGTTTAGGTTGGATATCTGGAAAAGGTTCCTCGCCCAGAGGGTGGCTGGGCACTGGAACAGCTCCCCAGGGCAGTGGTCACAGCACCGAGCCTGCCCGAGCTCAAGAAGTGTTTGGACAATGCCCTCAGGCACATGGTGTAATTTTTGGGGTGTCCTGTGCAGGACTAGGAGTAAGGCTTTGATGACCCCTGTGGTCCCTTCCAACTCAGGATATTCTGTGATTCCATGAAGCATGGATTGTATCTTTTTATTGGGGAGGATAATTGTACGGACTAAGTGAATGAAAATGTAATTAGGCCAGTTTAAAATAAAGACACATTATGGCTCAGACTTGCACAGTCCATAATCCTCCCTCCAGCTTTGCTTGTGTCTGGGTGGAAAACCATTTCTACTGGAGCTGCTATTCCTCTGCCTTTACAGGATGGCTTCAGAGTAGGCAGAGATTCAACTCCAACCACTGAGCTGATGAACAGAGAAAGTGGCAGAGTAATCAGCCATAGCAAGGCATGCTGGTAATGCCATCCCCTGCAAGGCCACAGAAGAATGAAATGAGCTATAACACCCAGAGTAAAGTGGTTTGGTTTTTTTCCTCCCATTTTATAAACTGGAGAAGAAAAACATCAAGCAGTTGCTCATAGAAAAATCTGAGCTGTAATTACTTATCTCAGGACTTCCGTGGTAGACATGATAGTTTTAGAGCTGAACATACATTTTCAGTCCTGTGGATTTGGTACATATGCTTTCACCTAGAAACACATCTGTGAACTTAACTTCTGAAAGTGAAAGAAGTTATTTTGATTCATCAGCATCATCCTAATGAAGGAAGCCTTCCCCCTCAAAAATCCCCTAATATCTGAAAAACAGTGACTATTGGCTGGGAGCTTGTTTTCTATTACTTTCTATTATTATTTCTATTATTTTCTATTATTAATTATTAGAAACTAAAAGATCATGCTACCAAGCTATCTGTGAAAATAAATGTCAGTATTCAGAATGAGAAGATGGAAATACCTTACCTGAAGATTTAAAACAAGGAATAAAGCTTAATTTAGCTAAACCACTGGTAAAACAAAGAATCAATCTGCCCACCATTAAAGAGAAAATTGTTGCTCTTTCCATACCCACCTGTTCATAAAATTCATTGACAATGCCTTCAGTCCATTTTAGATGCAGGTCTCTGACTTTGGCTGGGCCATTAATATCAGCCAGTTTGATGCATATTTGACAGGCCAGCAGGCGATCGTTTTCATTGCTCCATTCTATGCCATTGCTGTTCATGTCATTGACCTGGGGTAGGCACAGACTTCGAGTTAAAACTATTCAGCCATGGGTTTATTAGGCAATCTACAAACCATCTACGGCTGGTTGGTACAAAGGAAATACTCTATTTGCATTTTAATAGCCTCAATTTAAATAATATAAAACTTAAAAGGCAAGTAATTAAAACTAACAGCTACTGAGAAGCAATGATAACATCGGTATATCAAGACCAGATCAGTGCAGACACTAAAGTGGAACAAACCTTGGCATTAAATTCAGCAAGGAAATCAAAATGCTTCTTGAGGTCTGTGGCAAGAATTGCTTCAATCACTAAGAAACGAAAGCGCTTGAATTCTACGTGATCAAGATTTGATAAAAAGTTGTATTCTGGTCGTGACAAGAAAAGATTCCAGGCAGATGCAGCATGGTGATTTTCTAAGACTGATCTGTCATTGTAGAGAACAGCCTACAGGAAAAAAAACCACAAGCAAAGAATCATTAAAACTTCCCTGTGTAATTTAAGTTATAACCAAATACTCTGAAGTTTAAGGGCTAGTCAGAAACAACATTAAGTAATTTTTTTTTTTTAAATTATGTTTTGTTGTCTAGTTTTGGGGTTAAAGTGACACAAAAGATGACAGATGAGGTACATCCCCCCCCAAACTTAACCATTAGCAAAGTTTCTTTAAAAGTCCTTAACAATGTCTTAGTGACAGCTACATTTAGACTGTAGGCACACAGACACAAACCACTTGAGACTTTGCACAGTGTACATACAGAGCAGTGTGTGTTTTACATCACACAGTGATGTAAGAAAGAAAACAAGGAAAAAAAAAAGAAATTTAAGTATATGCTTTTAATTCCTCTTAATTGTGTTAGAGAAACAAAAACAACAAAAGCCCCAACCCAACAAAAACAAAGTAAACAATAAAACACGAAAAAAAACCACCACAAAAAAGGATGCCAAAACACGTAAGAACTGTCATAATGGAAAATGGTGCAAAGTATCACTAGTTTTCAAAGGGCTATATTGAATGCTGATGCAGAAATTTTAACTTAAATAAGTTTCTTGTCTGTAACTTACTAAGAGAAATCCAAATTGCTGTCATAGTTGCTTAGACAGACCTAGGGCCAGTTCTCTATGAAATAATCCTTTACTCTATCCTGCACTGGTTTATGTTGTTATTTTTAATTTTGCAAATTTAAAGTTGTTTCTACATGCATACACAACCAATACATGCAAAACTCATCAGAATTGAACAGGAAATAATAATAAAAATATTACACAAGTACAGTACACATTCATTTCCCCATTCCTTAAATCAGGCCTCAAATACTTAAATCCTAAACAACTTACTTTAGGGATACAGAATGAAAAAAAATTCTTTATACTGATTTCAGACAGAAACAAGTAATTTTCTGTGTGAAGAGGTTCTTACCTGAGGTGCATTTGTGGCCACTAGAAAAGCATTTGTACGTCCAGGATGATCATAGTCGTGCATGGCAGCTGCCACATACAAAGCCATCAATTCCAAAGCAGGAATGTTTGATGCCAGACAACCATAGCTGTCATCAACAATAGGACAGCTTTTTGAAGAAGTGTAGCTGACTTGAACTGGGGCAATACCACTGGCTTCATCTAAAAAAAAAAAAATAAAATCAAAGTACAAAACCAGAATATTTTTAGAACGGCATTTCATTCATATTTGTAATATATTATGAATGTGTCTAAACAGCCAGACACTGTTGCAAACATGGTAGAGTTATCCTTGCTGTCATGAAGCTGAATAATTGGCACAAATTTATACTTTTTAAAAAGTCATAATGATTTTTATAGATAAACTAACAATTTTGAAGAAAAGTTGAAGTGCCATTGAGTTGCAAATTTGTAGCACTAACAGAGCATTCAACTGTATGTCTCCAACCTGAATTAGTCCAAGGA
>WAAG01068670.1:0-11988 GCA_013390105.1 Tichodroma muraria | reverse complement strand
ATAGTTGTGTGGAACATAATAGCAATTTAAGTATGCCCTTTATTAAAAAAGCAAAGACAGAGGCACAGCAAAACGGCAGATGAACATTGTAAAAGCCCACAGGATGGGTTCTGTATTGACAGAAAAAAGCATCTCTATTCCCAACAGCAGCTGTGAGCAGCTCTGTAGCAAGTTGTGAATCCTGATCAATCTCATCTTCCTCACTTCAAAGAGCAAAAAAGCAGCAAAAACCTTTCCTTTCTGATCTGTGTGTGTACTGTGAACCTTTCTGCCCAGACTCAGGTTCTTTCTGGGAGGATTTAAAGGGATACTTCTTTTTGCTAGTACTTTCTTAAGACCCAAGGAAGATCAAAAGACTGTTTAACGGCAAGTAACCACTTAGTCTTCAACTAGAAGTCAAGCAGAATTCATAACCAGTCTCACTGTGATAGTTTTGTGTACCAGCACCATGCAGGGAGTATTCTGCAACCAAATTAGCCAGTTGTCATTCCCCTTGTCTCTTGCCAAAGAGTGTGGGGAAAAACCTTTTAATTAGCTCTTCCCTGAGTAGGTTTTCCTTGCCTAATCTTATCTGAACATCATGTTTTAGAAAGAAAAAGCTGTTTAGAAAGGGGCAAGAGTATGCTTTAGAATGCATAACTGTCCTTTGCATCCTTTGAAGTGGGAGTTCAGTTCACAAGAGGCCAGTATGAACCCAAATGATGCAGCAGCAGACAGAGTGCAGTAGGCATGGTGGGAGTCCTGATATTGATGAGGTTAATTTATTATGTACTGTGGGACAAAAGGAGGAAAAAAATCATGCTGACCTAGCTAAGACAGTACTTTTATGTATGTGTGTTTGTGTGGCAGGGGACAGCAGTGGGAGGAAAGCTGAGGAGGAAGCAAGAATAAGTAAAACAAGATGGATTTATCAGCTCTGAATTGTTCATCTGTATTCTGTTCTTCACTGTGCTGCAGAGGAGGAGAGCATCTCTAGCACCGTGGTTGGGGAACGGAGCAAGGGAGGGGGAGGAAGGTGATACCTATCACAGGCATCAAAAGTGTTTAATTTTCCAGAGGCTCTGATTAAACAAATGTTTCTGCTTCCTGGCAGCCCTTGCAGACATTTGTTGGGACAGAATAAATCAGGAGGTAATTTGTCTGCTGTGATGATCAGGGCTGGCTTGGTGGCACTGCCTTGGTGGAGATTTTTTTCTTAGTTTCCTAGGAGCAGCCATATTTGCCAAGCCTGCTTCTGCACCCAAAGTAATGCCACCAGCTTTCCTAAGGATGACAGTTTAGTACTGATGGACCTGAGTAGGGTAAACAATGCTCACAAATAATGATGTACAACCACGGTAAAGTTTATTATGGAACCCTGGTAATTGCAAGAGAGGAGGTCAAAAGAGTGAATGACCCTTGGGACTGCTTTCCTGCAGAACTAAATGGTGCTGAAGGAGGTTAGGCTGGGACCCATGAATGAATGGGGAAATTATTTCATTGCTGGCGCTGCGATGCATAAATGGGAGCAGAAGGCACCAAGAGGCAAAGAAGAATAGATTCAGGAGTAGTGCACGGTGTCTGGGCATGAGCAAGGTGGGAACTGGGTATCCAGCACAGACATACAGGTAAAGGTTTCTCATGTTATGCCATCAGCACCTAAGTTAGCTGAACTCACTTCACCCTTATCCTTTCATCTCTTCTTCTCTCACACATTCATTGTAAATCTGCCTCCTACTCTTTGTGTGTTGTGGGTATAACAGTGGCTGTACAGCAAATAAGTCGTCTGTATGAGCTTGCAATGGCCCCACAGTCCAGGAGGGATGAAGGCACAGTTTAGTTATGCAGGCCACTCGTGGGAGTGATTATAAAATCTTAATACCACTCTGTGGAGGTCAGCAGTATTATAAAAATCTTATTTCTGCAGTGAATTAGGAAGTATAAAAATACGTTCCTGCAACTAAAAGGCAGTCTGCCTGATTAACTTGTAGTCAAAAAATCCAGGGCCCATAGGGAAAGAAAGATTAATTCGAACTGATGTAAAACAGCTACAAGAATGATTTAACATTCCCATTGGTGAAAATGCTGTCATTTTAACACCTTTTGACTCTGCATGACTTGAGGTAAGCACTGTCAGCCCTTAAAGGTAGGAATCTCACTCTTGCAATGTCCTTCACCTCCTCGTTTCTAGGCCTGTGGAGCTATGAGGTAAGAGGGGACCTTAAAGATCTCACCTTCTGTTGTCTGGGAAACCTGTTACAAGCCTGAAACTGAGTCTTTTCATCTCTTGAGATGGCTGTCCAGTTTTGTTTGTTTCTGGGTATCACTCCTTTGTAGTGGAAATGAAATAAAATGTTATTGTTTCAGTAAAGATACTGGGAATATTGCTTAATCAGTTATCCTTGTAGGATAAAACAGGAGTTGCTTGCTGCAGTGCCTGTGGAATTGCAATGGATGGATAAAGCCACAGAGATCACTGAGTAGGGACAAGTGATGCCATCAAAGCTGGTTCTTCTAGTGCCTCTCACATAGGTGCTGTCTTGGCTTCAGTGTGGCACAGCTGAAAACACAGAGAGAAATGTGCTTCCACAGAACAGATTTCCCTCTCAACTGTACTCAGACACATTTGCATTGTACTCTTAAAGTTTTAAGAAGTTGTCTCAGCTGGCAAAATTTTTAAGCATCTCAGGTGTGGAAAAGCTTTCTCCCTTTCTCACTTTTGATTAGATGGAAACTGAAAAGTTAACATCTGCTCCTTTCAATGAGTGAATCTAGTAAGTCTGAAGGAGATGCCTTTAGATATGCAGGTTTATCAACTCTTTGAAATGGAGAGCTGTCTGTCCTGTCTAGCATACTATTTTCTGTCCAGTGGAGCCTAAAACTTGCTTTACTCCATGAAGAAAATATAAAATAAAGAAGAAAATTCTACAGCTGAGCTCATTTGGTAAGATAAGATATTGTGCAGTTCTTTGGAATTAAATTTTTGCTGTATGCCAAGGAAAACCTCCTTTTCAGACAGGGCTTCCCCAGCAGGGGAGCATGTGCATCAGAGGTCTTAGTGCTGAAGCCACATTTGTTCTGTACAACTGATGTCAGCACCAAACACTGAGGTTTGCATTTGAAAATGTGATTCCTGATTGCTTAGAAGGAAAAAAATTGCACATTTTTCTCCCACCAACTTGTGCTACAGCCATTCAGAATCCCAGCTAGCCTCTTCTGATATTAAAGGAGAAAATACCAGGAAGGAGAATTACAGTAGTGCCATTATGTATGTGTGCCATGTTTCAAGTGTGGCGCTTGCTCAAAGATAAGCAAACTATCTCTGGAAAGCATAGTGCCAGAGGTGGGCAAGGCAAGTAAAAGGGCTCAAGAAACACACCTTTAGCTTTAGATAACAGCTCCTGTTAGTTTGGCCTTAGTAAGGGAGGGCTGCTTGTGGGAGCCTATAATTAAAAGGCTCTGCCTTGGCCCAGTAGCAGAGGTTGACCCTCTGTGCCCCATAAATGTACTGCTCTGCAAGAAGCACTTGCTGTCTGCGAGTGCATGGGTGCTTTTCCTTTCCTTTGAGCCAGAGCCTCCATTTCAATGGGAAACATGCATGGTCTTTTTGCTCCAGCTGGCATCCATCCCTTCCGACCCACAAACCTTCAGCATCCTTGTGAACATCCTTCTCCCTCTTTTCCTAGGTAGGGGAATGTGTTGGGGGAATTTATTAGGCAGTTGGAGTAACAACAGCAGTCTGGGAAGAACAGGCTTGTCAGAAGTGCTTACCATAATACCTCAAATCCTTGGAGTGGGAGGAGGGAATTGGGACCACAAGAAGAAGCAGTGAGTAGTGGCAGTTCGATTGGTCAGGCTGAAAGTTGAGGCAAGAGGGGTTGATCCTAAGTTTTATCTCTAAGGGGGAGTGATTGTCAGGTGCCCCCTTAAGTATGCTGACAGTCACAGGGCTGGGAAGAAATGTATGGGGGGCTCCTGGTGACTCTGCTGCTGCTTGCCCTGTTTGGATGTAAAAGATCCAGGGGCTGGCAAGGCGTGGTTGGGTACTCTACAGCTGTGACACCCTGACCCCTGCAGATTGGCTTCCTGAAGAGGTGCCATGCCCTGAAATTACTGTTCCTCAGCAGCATGTCCTCAGAGCCTGAGATTAGCCTGCCCCAGTATTACTTACTACCCATCGTCAGGCTCCGTAAGTCAGTCACCGAGGATGTAGAGGGAAAAGTATGTTAATTTACATCCTCTGTGTTCCCCAGCATAGGCACATCACAATAGGGCTCCTGTTCCTTCTCGTCGCCTTCCTTTCCCCGAGCAAAGCGAGGTTCCTCCCACCTGCCCACAGCCCTTCAGCGAGCGCGAGCACAACTCCCACACGAGTCTCCTCGCCAGAGTTGCTGCTGCTGCTGCTGCTGCTTCCATGTGCAGCCTGCTCTGGTTGCTGGGCTTGGGGGGTTGGTTTTTAAGCTGTCTGTTGAGCTAGGGTTTTTTTCCTCCTTTCTCTCTAGCTGTATTGGGCTGTGATTTGTGTTGCCTGCTCAACACCCAAGTCCCAGTTTGGGGCAGCAAGTGATACCTAAACACAGAGGGAAGCTGAAGGCAGGATCTTCTTAGTGGGGTGAGAAGTTTGCACATTCAGTGGTCTCTGCCCCCTGTCCCAGGAGTCACATCCACTTTCCTGACACATTGTCCTTGGGTGGTCATCCTATACTCATCTAGTCTGAGCAGACACCTAAATGATTCCTGTTCCCCAAAATCTTTTGGGAGCAGAGGGCATTTTAACTTCACGGGTTTGTATGTTGTGGATATGTTTAGTTGGTATCACGCACCACTCTGGAGACATGTCCTACCATAGGAACTCTCTTACCTGCACACAGACTTTTCTGCTCAGTTTCACCTCTTGTCACTACTTTCTGTAGTTAATAGCAAATTGGGTATGCATGGAAGTGTTGTCACTGGCAGCTCGCTGCTGGATGGCATATAAAAACCCATTAGAAGCTGATTATTTGGATTATTAATTTTTTTCCAGTCCATCCTATATCTGATGTTATTTTGCTAATTTGTTACTGATTTTTTAAGTAGTTCTAGTCTTAAAAGGAGGAAATATTCCTGAGGCCTTCTTTTACTGATGATTCCTGGTTTGTGGCTTCCCTTATTTTAAGAAGTCATTCTGAAGGCACAATCAGGAAAAGAAAAAAGATTAAAATTATCAAATTGGCCAAAGAGATTAAAATGACAAATAATATGTAGGCTGCAGTCTTCCAAAAATCCAAGAATAAATAAGGCTTCTTTTAAAGTGCATTGAGGAGGAGGTTGATTATAATTTTGTATCTGTATTTTTTTCAGTGAAGTATCCAACTTCTTTAGATAAAGTGCCCTAAAAACTAATTTATGATAACAAAAGACCTTCAAAATAAATCTACTGGACTGTTTTTGTGGACAAGAATTTGAGACAATGAAAAAAAAATCCAAATTAACTGAAGTATTGCAATAGCCATCTAGATTGAAGGCTGTTGTATACTAGAGCTATACATGCACATAGAAAAGATTGTATACAATAGACTGCTGATTGATGGGGTTTTGGCCACTGCCTGGTGTCTTTTCAAATGTGTTGACTTTTGAACAGAGCATTCACCAGGTTCTTAAGTCCACTGTTAGTGGGACTTCTCAAATGTTTCTCTCAGACATAAATATTTCTTTCCTGTCCTTTGGTTTGTTTCTCTCTCCTCAAGTTTTATATTACTTCGTGGAGGAAGCAGAAAGAACATAAATCTAAAGGAACCCGAATGGTTTCCCAGTCATTACATTGATTAAAGTAACTCCAAGGGTCAGTCTGGCCCACTGATTTCTCTTCTTGTTATCTCATTTTGATAGGCAACCCATGCAGTGGAATGCACTGGAAACCATTGTAAACCAGGGATTTTTTTGTTGTGAACTTGTGCCAGCTGAAGACTCTCCACTTCCACAGGGAACTGTGCTGCTCTTCTCTCTTGGTGAAGTTAGGCTTGCATTGCTGCCTGAGCAGAATCTGTTAGAGTGGCAGCACTTGCCTGATCTTCACTCAAGCCCTCTTAAATCTTTCTCCTTTGCAGCCATTGAAGCCAATCATGCATGTTGAAAAAGGCTGGACTGATTTGGGCAAGCTGTTTTCTCTGCTGCTTCGGCCTCCCATGGCCACCAACTCTGCTTCAAGTGCAGGGCACCCAGGACCAGGATCCCTTCAACATCCGAGCGCCCAGGAGCTCTGCAGGCAGTGTGCTATCAGGGGATTTGCTGACTTGTTTTCTCCTCAGTACCTTCCTCAACAGAGAGCACAGTATCTTGGTTAATAGAGGTTGTAGCTCCGCTCCATTGGTTGCATTTTTAACATTTTTAACTATTAGGAAGTGCAGGCATCCAAACTGTGTTGTCTCTGTCAGTAATGCCAGCAGATAGTTGGGGGAGGCATTTAGCTGACACCGGTGTTCTTTATGTGGTTATCAGAGACTCAGAATTGGTGAGTTTTATGAGCAATGTTCTGCAGATGCATGAAGAGCATGGCTTCAGGAAGGGCAGGAGGCTGTCACTGCGATGGGAAGGACCTTGGCATTGTACTCAGCAGCTCAAGGATCCCCCACCAATCATCCTTGTTGCAGTGCAGGCCTGAACTTTTATATCAAGAGCAGTGTTTGCTGGGAACACTCTATAAGAAAACTAGAATTTTGTTTTCCTTAGGAAGTATTTACCTATCTTGGATCCTGTCCTGCTGGTTGTGGAGGTGGCTGTGTCACATAGCAATTTTGAGGACTCGGGTTTATGTACATGGCAACAAGACATTTGCTGTTCTTAAAACTTCCGTGCTTTCACTTCAGAGCTCCTTTGTCTTCAAGAGGATGCTACTTAGATGAGATTTCTACTGGGATGGTTTACTGCCTTTCCAAGAAGCTCTGAGAGGAAGCATTTTCCCCACTATTTCCTTCTGACAAAAATGGTAACAAAGCTGTAAAAGGGCTTTGCACATACATAAGTTCTTCTATCTAATGAACTCAGATGTGCGTTATAGATGTTGGAAGAATCTTGTGGTCTTACCATGAACTAAATGCAATAAATATTTTTCTACCCATTCTACAGCCAAGAAAACCTGACAAGGAGCAGGTGCATGCTGTTTTCATAAGAACAAATGGTTTATATGGTGCAAGAGAACAATGTGGGGAGTCAGATTTACTGTCAGTTTAATTCAGTAATATTCCAAATGTGTAGAAAACACGTGCCCCAGCTAAATGTTGATGCAGGGCTCAGATACAGTGATGCTGATCAGTACTGGATCAACATTGAAGATCCTTATTTTCATTTCTATGAAAAATATTGGTAATTGGCAGAACCCTGCTGTGAATAAGCTGTCTCTCCAGCAGCCATCACATTTGTTGCTTGGTAGGTAATGGCCAGTGAGCTGCAACACCAGCTCTACTATGATGTTTAGTTTGGCGAAGATTAATGATGTGCAAAAGAGATTTGCAGGGCCTTCGTGCAGAACAGAGGGTGCAAAAAGCCACCAGTCAGTCAGCTTTGGGCTTGTGTTTCTTGGCTAGTTTATTTATTTATTTATTTATTTATTTATTTATTTATTTATTTATTTATTTAAAGCTCAGGCCTAGCAGTTTGTGTTCCTTTAAATCACTGCAACCCACCAAACCAGGCACAGCACGATGTATTCTGAGTCATGGTCCTCCCCCAGAGGAGACGAGACCGAGGAAGCAGGAGCTGTAAGCAGGTTTGAACCGAGCCCCCTGAAGCCGTGGGCGTTGATGGTAGGTGCAATAACAGGAGGCATTGCTCCTCCTCATGCCAGCGGCCAGCAGCGGCATCTCCTGCCAGCCGTCTCTCCTGCCTCCCTGGCTCCCTCCTCCATGGAAACCAGCCGTCCTGCGCTCGCTGCCCCTTGCCACGGGGCCCCTGGGCACTCTGCCCGCTTCACAGCTGCCGTGGGGAGCTGCTCTTTTCCTCTCTCCCACTATAATAGCATCCTTATGAGGCTTCCCCCAGCCCGTCTCTCTAATAGAAGGTTGCATGTTTCTGCATGTGGCTTGTGCGGTGATGTTTAGGTTCATTTAGTATGCTCCTGGGAGGGCATCTGAACTCAAAAAAGGGAAAAAAGAAAAAGGAAGGAAAAAAGCCGGGAAGGTCAGGGAAATCCTAGCCTGTAGCAGGCAGTAGGAGAAGATAAAAACATTAAGTGGTTTTGTATAGGAGTATTGCTCTTGCTGAACTGGCTGTGTGGCTGTGTGGGGCAATGACACTGCAGTCATTTGCCTTCTGCTGGGCAGGCTTGGGATTGCTCAGAAAATATTGGCCAAACCCAATTTTTCAGTGGAAATGCAGCAATAAGGGTAGTCCGTTTAGAGAAAATGCCAGAGATTGCTGACTGCTCTCAACAGCCTTTGGACTTGATGCATTTTTGATGTGACAGAGGGTGTGGGAATCTCCAAAAGAATCAGGTGTATAAATGTTGGGTGCATCTTGTTTTACAGAAAACACCTGCTTTGTGTTGATGCCAACTTCATCCATGCATATCCTTTATCCTAAAAATCAGGCAGAATTTTATTCCAGATGTGTTTCACACAGTCGTTTCCAAGTTAGGCCATCATCACCTTTCCCTCCCTGAATATTTCTGTCCTCTGACTTTACAGCCCTGATAATACCAGCCCTCTCCCACCTGGTGTGCTTTGCCTGTACACAGTGGTTTTCCCTTGCCTCTACCATATTGCCTCTGTGAATCTTTCATACACAGAAACACAGGTTCCATCATTCCCACCAATCTTTCCCTTACAGGAGTTTCTTCCCCTTTCCTGCCTGACTTCCACTAGGATAAAATAGTAGCAAAGTTTTACCAAAACTTTTGTTGTCATTGCCTCACATGCCATCCTGCACTCTAGTTACTCCATAGAGCCAAAGAATCAATAAAAGGGGATTAACCGTCTTTTATCTGTAACTTCAGTTCTAGACTCCTTGTCACCAACATGTGAAACAAATGTCTGGACACACTATGCCTGTGCCCCTGGACCATGTTCACTTCACTCTAGCATTGCATCTCCCATTTGGCGCTTTTTTTTTTTTTTTTTGTGACTACTGCAGTCTGGAGTGCACAGAATCTTTATCTAACCTTTCAAGGGAAAACAAATATCTTTCATTTAATTCTAAATTTATTTCCTGCCTAAAAACATAAAGTAGATAATTGTAGAGTTGTAGGAAAGAAAGAGTCTGCTGGCTGATTAGAAATGTGGATTAATGACAATATGGAAAGAAGTACAGTGATTTGTGACAGTGTGGGAAAAAGTGCAGTGATAACATTCAAGTTATCAGAGAAAGGATCTTTCATTACGGAAAATTGTAATCCTTTATTCACCCATAACTCACTAGTTGGTTACTAGAAATAGGACTATTTTGAGACATTATTTAGCCTCCTAGGCAGGATCAATGTGTTTCTGGAGATGTGTTTCTGTGTATGTCATTGGTAGTTTCAAATCAATAGTGGGAAGTAAACTTGAAGCCAATCTTGTTTTAATCCTTTTGTGAGAAAAAAATCCTTTGGCTCTGGTTTAATATGAGTGGAAGGAAGAGAGGGAAAAAAATAAACTGAGAATGTGATATTGACATAGTATTCACTGGAGGGGAGAAAAGTGTGATTTTTTTCAGATGCTTCCTATGCATGTAGTGAAGGGGATGGAGTAATGGGACCAGTCCTGGTGGTTACTAATATATCTTTAGTTAATATTTCAAATAACTGTGGATGCCTTTCCCTGTGCTTGTGGAAGTCTTTCATATTCCCAAAGAATTGGGTAACCTAAGTAGTTTGTTCTATTCCCAACTTCCCTGGCTAGCAGATCAGTTTTGTAATCAGAGTGAGGTGACTGAATGCTTTTGAATTGTTGGTGTTAGTATTAGGTGTCATATAAATCACTGCTCTCTGTCCTGGGGAGTAGTTTATTTTCCAGTACTGCATGTAGATCCCAAAAAAGCTTCCCTTCGATCTATGGGGAGAAAAGATTGTTCCCATGCAGCAATGAAAAATACAGGTTTCTGAAGCCATAAACCATTCCACTGCAGTTCTTAAAATGAGGTATGGCAAAACAAGTCATCAGTGCATTTTCTGCTTCTAAGAATAGTCTGGTTGAATTCCTTATATTATCAGTTCTGTGCCACAGCTCAGGAGGAAAACTAATACGTGTTGTTCTTATTTATATGAGCAGCACAGTAATGATATAACTATCTGAGGCAGAAATCTCATTAGACTAGACTGCAAAAATTCGGAATTTAACAAAAGTATTATTCAGTTATTTCAGAACATTTTAAAATTGCAATGAAAACACTTTTTTCCTTTCTCTTGGACATACACATTTTGTGTATATTTGGCAGTTCCAAGCAGATCTTGGTTTGTAATAGTCCTGACAGCACTTATTATGATCTGTCAAGTCAGTAATTTGTGAGCAGCAGATTTACAGAATAGTATCTGTAGCTAGCATCTCACAAGTTGCAATGGGTTTAACCTCTTCATTGCTTTGTGTATTTCTGTGAATCATGCAGCTATTTTGTGCAGCTGTTTTTATTATTGTGGCACAGACTGGAATCTCTGATAACAGTGAAATTATCACTTGAAACAGTTATTGAGATGTGCTAAAAAATTGGTGTTCTGTAGGCATGTCTGCTCACTTTTCTTCAGGGACATGAATATGAAAACAAAGCTTTACCAAAAAATGATTACAGCTTACTTTTGTTATAAATTATGATGTAAAATAACATGTAGGCTTATTCAGAGTCATGGCACATCTGAACAATGACTGAAATATGACTTTTTCATAATTCCTAGATGCTCAGCCTGATCATTTAGCTTAAGTGTAAAGGCATGCAAATAATGGGACTGAATGAAATAGACCAACACGAGCATACCAAACATTGGGTTTATGCATTCATCAGAAAAGCCTAAATATGTAATTTAGCTTTCTAATTCAAAGAACTGAATCCAAAACCACATTTTCAGTCTTTCATGGTTTTGATTAGGTAGAAGTTTTGGAAGTTTCACTTTTCTAATAAAATGCAATGCCCAAAACAAAACAAACAAACAATAAAGAAAATGAAAAAGTAGCAATGAAATGGTGAAAGTCACTTATGTCTAGGTCCAGAAAACAAAAGCTGAAACTTCCGGTTTCTATTTATATTTTCTTTTCCTTTGTTCATGTAAGTAACAGAATAAATGTGAGGGGATATTTTTAACTAAATAAGAAATTTTACTGTTTGAGTGGTGAGCCAACTTTAGGACTTGCTAAAGGAACAGCAAGTGTTACATAAGTTCTTCATAAGTATTAGCAAAGTTTGGCAAAATTGCAGAGCTTTTGCATATAGAGTGTTTAATCGTTGAACATTTTTCACAGGCAAATCTCAATTGTGAAAAATGTTTATGGGGAAATTTGGCTGAATTTGCTACTGAAACCAAGGGGAGTTCATGGACAAACTGGATGGATTTTCCAGGTCTATCAGGTTTGGGAGAAAGTGAGCAAGGAGGAGAGGTATGAAGTTGAAAGGTAGAGGAGCTGTACCCATATTGCCTGGTGCTTTGTGCTAGCTGGTGTACTTGTTGGTCACTTAGATGACTAAGGAACTCCATTTCTCTCGGTACTAAAAAGACATGAACCTGGTGCATGGGCTCCCCTTCCATTTAGAAATTGGGCTGGAAGGTCCCTGTGGTTGCCTGGAGACAAGGAGAGGGACAACATAAGCAGGGACAATGGCAGACTTGCACCACATGCAATCCAAAGTGGCCGTTCATACCTGGGACAGGAGGGACCTCAACACAGTGGTTTCAGCTGGTGACAGAGCCTGGAGATCTTTCCAGCAATGCAGCTGGCCACACCTTTGTCTGTTTTTGTCTCAGCTAAAGGAGATAGGAAGATATGAAGCTGTAATGTTGTTTTTACGGTTTTATCCATTTATCAGATGTACTGAGCAATGATTCCAGACCCTTCTGTTTGGCTTTTTAAAAAA
>WAAG01068669.1:14119-39128 GCA_013390105.1 Tichodroma muraria | reverse complement strand
GCGCCCCCGCGCGGCCCGGCAGCCTCGGCCCGGGGCCCTTCCCCGCCTGGCGGAGCCGCCTTGACACGGACCCGCCGCGCTCTGGGCTCCCAGGGCATGCCCTGTTCCCGGGCCGCCCGGTGAGTGTGTCGGACCCGGAGAGAGCCCCGCTGTTGCCGTGAAGCAGGCGAGAGCCGTTCCCAGCTGCGTATTCACAGGGCTCCGGATGCCTGCGTGGGGACCGTACAGCTTCCGTGCCTCCATCCCTGCATGAGTTGCCACAGCCCATGTCCATGCATGTAGATTGACATTAAAAGCCTTCATGTACATGTCTTGTCTATGTACACACAGCCTGCTCGTGCAGCCTCTGCTAAATCTTCTGTGTGGCTACACAACCACCTCTGTACATGCTTATGCATTCCTGTGCTTAAAACATCGCTCGGCGTTTGCGTGCGCACCTGCCTACTGACACCTGCCACACCTTCCAAGGTACGTCTCATGTTTTTATATGTAACGAACTCAGACACAGAGAAACATTGTTCCACTTGAGCATATCCACTCAGTTCCCCCCTCGCTCAGCTTGGAGAAAAGTTCATCACATTTATTGCTTGTAGAGAGCTTGAGGGATGTGAACCAGACGTACAGAATCACTAAGGGGCAATGGATAAGCCTCCTGCCTGCAGTGGGTCTGCCAGCAAGCATTAATCTTTGTCAGTGATTTACTTTTTAAACAAATCTGTTTTAAAAGACTGTAGAAAGACCTCAAAATAAAACCAAGCTAAAGGAACATTCATTAAATATTCTGTTCATGAAATATACAGCAGTATGATCTAATGCACTGAAATACACAAACCTTCTGGTTAGATTCAGCTTATCTTTGGAGAGAAAAAAAAGCTTTCAGTGGTAAATTAATCATCATTTATATAAGTCCACTGTCCATTTTGTTAAGCTTTACCACCTTGATTTTTGTTTCATGCAATCCTGAGTTTCAACACAATGTCAGGGAAGTTTAGCTTTAGATGTAGTGGCTGGGCTGCAGGTTGTCAGCTGAATTAGTTGTGATTCTTTGTAGCATTCCAGCTCCAGTAACTGTTTTTCCCTGATGAGTCCATGAGTGTTATTGATTTCCAATAACAAGCAGCTATATGGTGTGCATTCAGTAAAAGACGCCTAGCTAACTTTGGACTCCCTTTCAATAATCCTCTGACATTCCTGTGACCTTAGAGAGCAGCAGCAGTGCCCATGAACCTGAGTAATCCTCAAATTTCAATCAAATGCCCCACTTAAAAATAAAGAGAAAGAACTGTCCTAACTATGGTCATATTTAGATTTTTAGTAGCTTTCTGCACCAGCATAAGACCATGAATTCAATGCTATCCATGAATGAAGACATCAGCAGTATTCTAATATTTCTTCCACCCATTCCTCCCCTAGAGTACTTTGCATCTTGAAACCATCTTTGGAAGGAATACACAGCATTGTTTCATCCCACTCAGACAAAATACATTCTCTGCTCTTGGAAGGAAACAGGCAACCATGTAACATTGTGAAGCATCATGTCACAGCAGCTGAAGACAGGAAGTAGAAAATCACCAGCAACCTCAATGTGTTCTGCTGAAAAAAGACACAAAGGGTTTAGGTACTTTAGGGCCAGCTGTGTTGAGGTACAGCCAGAGACCTGGGATACACAGTTTGGCCCTTTCAAAGATGCTATCAGATCCTTCCTCAAGTTAGAAGTGAGGCAGATCTCCGTTTCAGGGTGGCAAATCTCACGTAATGCTGCAGGGTTGGTTTGGAGTATTTGGATGATGCTGGTTTCCAGACCTCTGCTCATCTGATGATCAGCCACATTTTCAGTAGCACCTCAGTGTGCCAGCTAAAGAGTGACACCCCCCCCCCGTCCCTCTTGTTTTCAAAGAAGTGAGAGAGCTAGGCAGAATTAACTGCATTTGCAGTAGTCACAGTTGGACAAAGTGGCACAAAATTCCCATATTCTGGAGCAAAGAGAAGGAACCACGTAAGGTTTATTTTAAACAACCTCTGTGCTCCATATACATGACAAATCCTCACAGCAGCTTCTGACCTGTCAAGTTTGTACTTGTCTTTTTGTAGCCCATTGATGATGTTTAGGATCATCATCAGCAAATATCCACAGTACATTGTGCTCTGGCCAACGCATCTCCTGCGTAGGAACTTGGAAGTTTGGCTAATGCAAAATACTTGGATCAGATCTGCAGGGAAGGTGTCAGGAGAAGGCATGTTCCGATCTATTTTCATCTAATGCAAAATGAAGCCAGCTATTTACAGACAGAGATGTTCTAAACAGAAGTTGACAGGCAGTCCAGGCTTTGTTACCTTGTGAGGGATAGAAAATATCCTTGGTCTTTTTAATAAACATTCTGTTGTTTGTGATTGATTATGATCCAATTGCTCTAATGGAGGAGAATATTATGCACAGCATGAGTCAGCAACACTTTCCTCCTGGAACAGCTGACAGCAAAGAAAGTTCCCAAACTCTCTGCAGAATTCCTCTCCTGAGATGAGAATCTGGACTGCATCCACTAGTACCTGCTGGTGCCTCCCCTTGAGATGGACCTGTGCTTGTCTGACTGGAATATGGAACCATCCAAGGTTCATTTGAGGTTAGAAGACACAACTCAATTTGCAGCAAAAGCACTTGGGAGCTGATGCAGAAGAAGAAAGGGAAATCAGTTGCAGACGTTCAGAGTGTCAGTGCATGTTCCAGTGGTTGGGAGTTTCAAAATGAGGTCCTTGACAGAACTGGCAACAGGAGGATGTTACCTAATCCAAATGCTTAGGCTCATCTGAGGTCATTCAGTAAACAAGACAGTTTCTGTAAAACTATATGTTTCCTGTAAAATATAGATCTATGGCCACCAGATAAAGGGTTATTGGAAGCAGATTTCAAAGCTACTAATCCCTACGTGCACTCTCCACTCTGGGATAGGAAAAAGTACAACAAAAATTCCTGCCCTGTTAGGATAAATTAAGTAAGGTGATGTATTTTAATGTACTAAATGTTTGAAGCATTCAATGGGCTCTTGGTAGTACTATGGACTTCAGTGAAAAGTTATAGAAGAGCGTTTTCCCTGCTTTACTACACAATACCCATTACCTACTGACATTGCCCTGTAGCAGTATTTATGTTAGGTTGAGAACAATGATGAAATGTTCCAGCACGTGAAGGACTGTGCACTGAAGCAGGCCTAGCATCTGAACAGTCCCCATACAAATCCATATTTCCACTGAAAATTTTTGCCAAGCAAAGCTAGTTTGATAAGCAATCATATGTTTTGGATTGTTTTTGTTCTTTCTGTTGTGTCTGTTGGATATTTGCTGCCACTGGATAAAGTTACTGGATAAAGTAATTGCCAAGTGATTATGAGGAAGCTATGAGGAGTTCTGACATTTTCCTATGAAATGAACATTTCTGCCAAAGGTGCCAGCCCAAAGCACAGCACTGCTGCTTTTTAAAGTATCCAGACATATTAAACCTCCTAAGTCATTCCTTGTTCAATGCCAAGTCAGTCTTCTCCCTCCCCTGTGCTCAGGTCAGTCAGTGTGCCAAATGCTTCTTTCCTATGAGCTGAGACCTTGCTCTGTGCCAAGCTGCATCCCCTGAGGTCTCTGCTCTCCACCTTGGACCTCAGGAGAAAGGGAGGGATGCCTGAACAGCAGCAAGACTTGCATTTCACAAAGTTCTTACAGATTTTTAGAAAGTTTACAACAGAGACACAGACCTTAAAAGAACAGTGTGATTGCCACAAAGAACAGTGTGGGAAAACCAGTATACATGCATGTGCAGCCCTCCCACATGCATACTGACTACCCCAGATATAGGCATACCCACAGATCAGCACCTACACAGAAATGTTTCTGACACACTTATTCTCAGCATCCTGTTCTCTTACAGCAGCCTCAGTTGGAGGAAGGGAGAAAATATGTTCCTTCTAACCTAATCTTCTAATGACCTTTCTGCCAACTCCACTTTCCTGCCTGTCTCTAAGCTACCTGTGGTGTTGATAGGAACAAGGTCTCACTGTAGGGAGATTTTCCTCCTCAGAGCTCTAGCAGGGGCTGCTAGATTGTGGTGTCCTGCCCAGTTGCTCTTAAGAGAGTCAGGGTAAATAAGGAGATAAAAAAATTGTTTATGATCACATCTCTTGAGCCTCTTGCAGCTCCACTAGAGTTCTTACTGAGTCAAAGGATTGTGACTGTGCTGCAAACCTGGTGCACATGGGCTCTCATTCCCTCTTCCCTTCCTGGACTGCAAACTCCCTGCCAAGCCTGGCAGCAGGTCTCAGCCCTCTCACTCTGCCCTGCATGTTTTGTACAACTGCCTGTAACTGCAGGGAAAAAAAAGCTGGAGAATAGGCAAACACAGTGATGTACCACAGTGGCTGGCTCTGAATGCTCTAGTATTTAGAGGGTGACCATCTCATTGAGAGGGTTTTAGAGCTCAGTAAGACACACTCCACAGCTGTATTCCAAAGCTGTCCCGCAGTAGTCTGGGAACTGTGATGGATTTTTCTGGCAGGAGATGTCTGACTCCCTTTCTTTCCCTCCCTCTCTCTGGGACAATGTGGGAGATGGGCACTTCTCAGTTGCAGGGCATTCCTGGCCTCCCTGCTTCCTGTCATGGAGAGATTCATTAGCAGCAGAAAGGCAATTCTTTCTCCTCTCTGCTCTGGAATTGAAGTCGTTTGTCTCGGGAAGGAACTCAGGCGCCTCACTCGCTGTGTGGCAGCTTCTGCTCAAGGGAGACAAGCACTTCGTCAATAAACAAGGAGCCTGGGGAATGGCTCCAGCTGACAGAGGACATTATTAATGACTGGCAGTTTGTCAGAGGGTAGATCAGCCTCCCATTAGCTGCTTTAAGAGGGGAAAGAGAATAAAGGCTAAAGATGGAAGTCTGAGAGCAGCTGGGAGTTTCAGCATCCTCCTGCAAAGTCCCCCACTGCAAAGACCAGGGCTGGCACAGCCCCCACGATTGAGGTTTTTTTCCTCAGCATCTCCTGTGACAGCAGGAGACAGGCCCATCTCAGGAAGGGTTTTGTTTTGCTTCCCAGCCTAGCATGGGTGGACTCTTCTGTGGAGGTCTTCCCCTCTATCCCCCTCTCAGTCAGCCCTGGGTACATGGGGCAGACAAGGAGTGTCTTCAGCATCTCCTGCTGCTTGTTTTGGAGAGCCTGTGGACCTTTGTACAGCTCTTACCCACATCATTCAATGAAGAAGGCATTGAGGGAATCTGAGAGGAGGCTGTCCCACTGCCTTCGCTCTTGGGAAGTTGTTAATACAAGGAAGAGCAAGAAATACCATTCCCTATGGCCATCCACTTCTGTCCATGACTATAACTGGAGAAGCTGTGCACTTTTGTCTTACTTGGACTCCTAAACTCATCTCCTTAGGTGGAAGAAGCCTCTAAGCTCTAAAGCTTAGTTGAGTCATCTTAAAATCATACTTAATTTGCCACAGCACCATCAGGGTGGAAGGAGAAATCCCTGCTTTGTTGTGACATTGGCAGTTCATCCCTGTCCTACAGCCCTAGAGCTACCAGGAGAGTGAATCCTTGGCTTCTTCACAAAAAGCATGTGGTGCAAATACTCAGCCTAAGGAGCAGGTAGAAGCTTTTGCTTGGAACCACACTTGCAAACAAAGATGTGAAATCTTTCAGGTCAACACCTGAGTGTCCAACCAGGCTGCTGCATAACAGGGTGTAAGATCACTGTCATCCCGGTCTCCAAGGTATTTGAAGGAGGTAGCTCTTCATACTTCTTATCACTGTGGAACTGCAGCTGTGGTGCCTTCATAGCTAAAGGTGCATTCACTATCCTGCTCAGATCCTGTTGCCTGAGTGTGATGATGTGTTTTTTATACAATTTAAATATTTTTTCAGACTGAATGCTCTTATGCTCAGCCTGAGATCAGGAGAAAATGTATTGGCGACTCATCCCTTTTCTTTCAGATATTATTCTATGCTACAGGCATAAAGTCCAAAGTTTAGAGCCAGCTCTAGGTTCAGGTGCCTCTTATTTATTCCAGGACTTGGGCTCTTGCAAATGGAATGGACGGATCTGACATCAAAATTTGATTCAAAATTTGAATCATCTAACCTGGGGCTGTTTAGATTTAAGCTTCAGGTGTGAGCCCATCTTTGGCAGACTTGTGCGGGTTAAACTGCCAATTGATTTTTACTTGCAGAAAGCTGGAAAAACTTTACTGCAAGACTGGCTCAAGGTCTCTCCCTTGTGGTTAGATATTACTGTCCTAGAGCTGAGAGTGTTGTAGGGTCCCAGGACTGCTGTCTCCAGGCTTGCTTCCACCATGACAGGAAAAAAAATCAGACACTTCTAGATCTGCTGGTATTTATAAGCTGAAACAGGTCCCACCCAGATAAATGGTCCATTTCTGCTCCAAAACGAGCTGTGGTCTGCTCCAAGCCCCTAAGTGGATTGCCTTCTGGCCAGCCTAGTGATTGAAAAGCCGAGAGGAGTTAGAAGGGGGGTGGGTAGGGATGTAGTGTTCAGAGGCTGTGTGGACCCAAACTAGCTAGATTCACGGAACTCATCACTGAAATCACTTCTTGCATTGCCTTTCTGTTCTAATTCTCCCTGAAACAGCCCTCTCCTATAAGTGAAATGATCTTGCCTGCAGATTGAGGGGGGTGGGAGGGATTTGAACATTAATCTGATGTAGATTATACATCCGCCTCCCTCTCTCCCCCCTTCTCACTCACTCTCTCTCCCTCTCTTTCTGTCTGTTTCTCTCCCCTCCCTCTCCTTCCTGCTTCATCTCTTCAAGAAAGTGAACATAAAGTAAAATACGGAGAGAGAGAGGCAGAGAGAGAAAAAGCTCCCTGAAGAGGGAAAGCCCCAGCAGCCAGTAGCTGTTTGGATTTGCCTGGTGCTGCCTTTCTTGCTTTGCTCCCAAGGAATACCTTTAATGGGATCAATTGCTTCAGTTCCTTTATAACCAAGTCCACCGGAAAGGCAGCCTCAACATATTATGGGCAACTGTGTGAAGTCTCCTCTGAGAAACCTCTCTAAAAAGGTATGTTCCCTGAATAAAAGTGCGCTGTGCATTTCCAGCCCTGCTTCTTGGGATGGGTGACATTGTGGGCAGATGAGAATGGGAGGCGGGAGAAACACAGAGATGAGTATGAAGGGTTCAGCTTCTTCACCAGACTTTTTCTGTAAGAGCTGCTCATGCAAGTGCAGCCAGTAGAGCCTAGGATGCTGAGAGCCACGATATGTATAAATAAATGTGTGTGTAGGCTCGTGTCCTGCTCACTGTGTGTGTACAGCTCTCCTCTGGGTACGTGCAAGCACGTGCTTGTCAATGTGCACAGTGTGCTGGCACACTCCTGTCAGGGCATCTTGACGTGCGGGTGTCTGTGTGAGCTTGTGTGTGTGCATGTGCTTCAGCTGAGAGTTACCTGCTTGAGTAATCACGTGTGTCATGGGTGTAGGGACATATATGCATGTGTATGTGAAGGGTCACGTGTCTGTACATGTTGCCAAGAGTATGCGCACCTATAGGCCCACCTGAGGTACATGTGTGTCCTTAGCTCTTTACATCTCTACACAGGCATCCCAAGTGCCTGAGCAGGTTTGCTGTGAGTGCAGAAGGGGGGAATTTCTGTGTATCACACACATGCCTTTGCTTGTAGGGTGCTGTGTCTGCTCACCTGCTGGTGCATGTCCCCACAGAAGTCTGTGTGTAGACATGCACATATTTTTATGTCTATCCATCCTTGCGTATGCACACAATTAGTTTTGTTGTTATGTGTTTGGGTACAGAAGCATGTTTTTCTCTCTGTCCTGCTTGTCCGTGCACCTGTTTGTGAGTGGATACACTGGGCCCTGGCTGTGCGTTTGTGTATCGTGTTGCACATCAGTGTGCCCTGTGTGTCTACATGCTTGGGCCCAGCTGGACTTCATCTGCGAGCTGCCACGTGTATCTGTTAGGCTTCAGCCCACAGTCTACTCTGTGCTGAGGTTTTGCAGTGGTCCTGGGACAAATTAGATTCAGGAATAATTCTGCTGTTATGGATTGGGTTGAAATGGGAATGACATACCCCAGAAACATTTCTTGTTTGATTGAGGAAGATCTTACAGCACTGTGTACCTGTCAGCCACACAGTTCTCACTTGGCATTGGTGCAAATCTAATAGCTCAGCAAAAAGCTACGCAGTTCATTCTCCATAAATGATAAAGTTATGCTGATCATCCAAAGCATTGCAATGAGATGCTGCCTTTGTGGAGACCTTGACGACAGTGAAATGCTGCTCCCATCAAGACTGTCCAGCCAGGAGACCTTGGCACCTGGGAAAGCTTCTCTGGGAGGGAGCTGTCTGGGAGAGGACCTCCATCGTAGAGTGTTTCTTTTGGCTGCATGTTGGCCTCTTCTGTATAGAAAGACAATTTGCTTGTTATCTTGGCTGCTGTAAACAAAGCCAGTAATGGCACAGTGCTGCTGGGGGGAGGCTGGGATACATAATGAGGGAATTCATCACCAAGCAGTTAGGCAATGCTGAGACCAGTCCCTAGGTCAGGGTGACCTGCAGGGAGATGTAGTAGTTGAGGTTTACCCAAATGTTTCACATATGAAAAACCAACTTGGTTGCTTGTAGGTCGCCTCCAACTTGGAATAAAAGGAGTTGGCTGCAGCTGTGCAAGGCGATTGCAATTAAAGTCTGACATGTAGCCAGGCTGCTTGAATCAAAATAGATTCAGGAACCTGTAAATTCTGTGTTGTCAGTCTTTGAGGTAATTTATGCTTTCTTTCCTAAAAGCTGCTTAGAATAACCCACTTTGTGCCTAGTTACAAGACCTGGGATGTCAGGACTGAAGAGAAAAAGTTGCAAATCTGAATTAGAGAATTTCTCAGACATCACTCCAGTGAGCTATGAAATAAGGCACTCATCCTGACAGGTCCTGGTATTCTGCCATTCTTTTGATCGCAACACACATGATTATAGTGGAGATTTTGCAGATCAGTCTTAACATTACCCAGCTTCACTTGGCTGTTATATGATCTCAGTCATTTTTCTCAGATTTTACTTTGAGCAAACTCATTTTGCTGAAATGTTAAAGAGGAGGGATTGCAGACAACATGTGTGGAAGCTGCTCCTGGGTGACAGTCTGAACTCTTGAATACATGATTTCAACCCCAAATTTGGGATTCACTCCCAGGCCCCAGCTGGCTTGGTCTGGGTCTGGGTGACACCAGGGTACCTTGCTTGTTCAGGCTTTGATTCCACGTCTATTGTTGGAAGCTTCAGTTTCTTATTGTCATGGTGTCTCCTCCAGTGATCGTGGAAGCCATCCTGGATGCTTTTCCCTCCAAGAGATACTGCAGTTTGGATCAAGACCCCTCTTGTCTTGCTGTTCTGCAAAGTCCCTCTGACACTCAGGCAGGAAAATGAAGTGAATCCTGGTGTGCTTCTGCTCTGCAGAAATTAAGTCTTGGCATCCAGGTCCCTCACTTTACCATACCTCTCCACCACTTTGGCCATCTCTAGATAATCAGGTCTCTTCCCACTCCAAAATCTGCTGGTCTGACACAGCCAAGGGCCGGACTTGGCCAGAAAGGTTAGTGGTCCTTTGCTCAGGGAAGGGACTGGGAAAGCCTGATCTCCCCAATCCTATCCTTGCATTTTATTTGTCATGCACACTGCTGTTTCCCCTGTAACGGGTGGCTGATGTTTCTTTGCCCCATACCAATATCACAGCTCCCTTGCCCTCTCTTCTGAGATGCAGAAGGAACATGGTGAAGAGAACTTGAGTGGATATTTGCAGGAGAACCCGTGAGATGGCTGGCAGAGGGAACACCGAATGCCATAAATCCTGTCTGCAGTGGCAGGGCAGGGCAGGGAGCCACACTGAGCTGTTCACCTCGGTATTCTGGCACTGCAGGGGTTTGTCTGGTAACAGTCCTCAGTGGCTCTTGGCAACTGTTTTGTCAAACTGGCAACCTCTATCGAGACAGAAAAATAATGGGATGACTATTATGAGGTACTGCTGTATAGCTTGGTAATAAACTATTGGAAGTGTCAGCAAACAAACATTTGGGGCTGTGGGGCTTTGCATCCTTCATCATCCAGTGGCTTCACTGGAATTAAACACAACTGATGTGGGGTATTTAATGATTCATATTATTTGGTATATTAAACTGAAAAATGTGCCAGGAAATAAAGATGATAATTTTGAAAATACATTGCACTGATGTCACAAAGCTTTGTAGCTCAACACAGATGTCTTGACATTTAGCTGAGCTAGTAATATGCCATTCGTGGATGGATGCTCATCTTTCAGTTTTTTAAGGACAAGTGTCCTATGTGTCAGAATTAATCAGAGACAGATTCCTTTCTCATCCATGACTGCAATGAAAACGCTTTTCTGCTTCATCATTTTCTTTCTCCATGGCTTGCTTTTTGAGTTATTTTTGTTTTGATGCTTGATATTCACATGACATTATACATGAGCAGATTGGTGTAAGACTGTGTACAAAAAGGCTAATTACAAACCAAGCATGCAATGTAATAGCACATGGCAGACACAGCGAGTAGATACAATTGTCTCAGACAAGTGTGAATGGGGGGTGTTTGTGCCTGGTCTTTTAGCCTGAGAATGTACTTCAGGCTTTCAGCAAAGGGTTAATAGAGACGATGACAAGTGACAGAGCTTCTCTGATCACCCCTGGGAACACTGGCTGTAAAAGTAGAATCATTCCTGAAGAGGAATCTGATGTATGATTAATGTTTATTCTGTAAAACCAAGGGTCCTGTGGGTTGTGTTGGCTTTTTATAGCTGCATGGGAATATCAGGATAAGAGTTTTTTTGCAGAGCCAGGGAAATGCATTTCTATAAAAGGAAAGCAGTGCCTCCTTATAAGATCCAGTGCTGGATTCTGTTCTGGAGCCTTAGCTTAGCAAGACGTGTGCACTTAGGAAAATGTGCAAATGCAAACACTCAAAAATGTTGTGCCCATGCCTGATCTCCACTTCGGGACTGTCAGTGATTAAAAGAGGCCAGGGCAGTAAGTGCAGCAAACCCTGAGGATGTAACTAATTAGTAGCTGCACAAGGCAGCGTGAGCCTGCAGTTGGCAGGGCCACCTGATGCTGTAAAGGGTCTTCTGCTAACGCGATGAGGCGTGTGGTGCTGTGTTGCTGAAAGGTAACGTGGAGCCGGTGCAGTGGCTTTTGCAGGCTCTGCCTGGTGTCCCGGGGATGCCCCGGCCGGCGCGGCTCTGCCGGCAGGTTTGCCCGGGGCACGGGCTGGCACACGTACTGTTAAGTTTGGATATGCTTGTCCTTTGCAGCTCATTCAAGGCAGTGTTAACTCTGGGGCTGATTGTGGGAGTGTGGCGCTTTGGGCTGTGTCTGAGTAGATGTGAGCGGTGCTGAGAGTTTGATGTAATTTCAAAGTGAAATTCTCGTGGTTGGTTGTTCTTCTTTCAGCTTTTGAAAGTGAACTCCTGGACTCACTGCTTCTGTACAAATCCTAATAGGCCGGTGGGGGGGACGCAGTGTGCACCAGATGAAAGAAATTTAGCAATTATGTCTCTGCGAGGCGGTTCAGTAAAACTTCAGAGGAACGAGATGGGGAGGTAACATCCTCTGTTGTGTTGTTTGCTTGCTGCTGGTTGGCTGGGAAGATCCGCCATGACGAGAAGACGAGCTATAAAGCTGTCCAGACGAGCGAAGAGGGGTCGTCGGCTGGCGAGTACCAGGGTCCGCTCATGGTGCTGGCCCAGAACTGCGCCGTCATGCACAACCTACTGGGGCCAGCATGCATCTTCCTGAGGAAGGGCTTCGCAGAAAACAGGCAGCCTGTACGTAAGTTACACCCAACGGGGCGAGACACGCACAAAGCCACGTGGACGCGAGTCGGGGATGCGGAGCCGCCCCCCTGCTCCGTCTGCGGGGAGCTCTGTAACTCCCAGCCCTGAATCTCGAGCGTCCCAGCTCCAGCTCCAAGTGCAAATACAGTCACAGGCAAATGTCTGACCTGAAGGATGTGCAGATACCCTTGTGCCTAAACACCAAGAAAGGAGGATTCTAAGCTTGCAGCTAATGGAAGATAGATCCAAGCCTACACTCAAGTAGCCATAATCACATGAATTCAGGACTTGCATAATCATATGGACTCAGGAAGAGTCCAGTGCTCAAAGCTGTTATTCCAGCAAGACACCTACCTCTCATCCCCAGGCTCAGATTAGCATTTAAAGCCTAAATAGCCAGTTAACTGCAAATCAGGGCATCTGTATAGGGAACAAGCTGTCCATATTAGATACTGTTCCTATCAGTTCACAGTGAGCACACTACCAGAAGAAATAAGCAGAGCTGCTTCCTCACAGATACCCAAACACAATCTCTTGTGCACTGGCATACCCAGCCTGACACTGCAGCAATTCCAGCCAGTTAAACTGAAGAACATCAGGCTGTCCTTATATTTGCAAATAGTGCCAGGCTACCAAATGCTATTACCCTCCCACACGGAGAGAGAGAAATAGCAAAATCACATCTATTCATTCAGTCACACCTATTGTAACTAGGTGTTCATATGCATCCAATGTATGCATTTATATGCAAACAATAAAAATATGAGCTTGTATGTATGCACCCCAATATTGTGTCTTTACAAGAGCTAAAACATATTTTTGCCCCCAAATATTCTACTTCTACAATAACATGAATTTAAAGACAAGCAGAAACATATGATTAACACACCTTTTTTGGATATATATGAGTGAATATGTGCATTGTCAGGTATTCACCCAGTGCCTTCCATGTTCTTGTGGTGAAACAAAGCTCACCCCAATTGTCTCAGAACCAGAGGTTTATTGCCTCTGTAAGAAACCTCTGTTTTACTTGTGTGTTGATATGGTCATCTACAGCTATAGGAGACATGTAGGTCTTTATTTCTGATACCTCTGCTTCAACCAACAACTCGAAAAAGAATAATTATGTGTCATTATTGATCAAAGGGCTTTTGTTCTTCCTAACCTTCAGCCACTAAGTGATACATAGTCTCTGTGCCAGTCACTAAAACATGAAACACAATCTTGCACAAGTACACTTGCTGACCTGCCCAGAGCCACCTGTCACAGGAGATAGGTCCCTAGTGGACAGATGGACAAATGTCCATCCTGCTTAGGCCACGGAAGCTCACTGTACCCTAAGAGGTCTCCAAAATAGGATTAGTGGTATCTCTAAGTACCCTGATGTAGAATAAGTGCATCTAATACACAGCTTTACTTTTACTGACTCTCTAGGATGACAGGATTTCTTGTGCACAGATCAGAAATAAATGAGGGTAAGACCATTAAGTATAATGGACTCTCTGGGGGTCACCTCTGCTCATATCTAGGATTTAAACTCTTGGAATAGTTTTATTCCTCTTCCCATATGTTCTCCGAAAGCTTTGGAGTGATTCAGCCCATTTTATCCTGAGCAGTTTTACTCCTTGATCATTTTAGGGGATCTTTCAAATTTAAAACAGAAAACCTCTTCATGACGTTAGCTATCACTTGAGTCAGATTTTTGGAGGGACATAAATGCTCCCCCTCCTTCTGCATTTGCAGTCTTTGGCAAATTCTTTGGTGTGTAAAATTAGAGCCAGTGCTGAAGCCTCCACTTCTGAGAAGTGTCACCGATGTCAGTTGCAATGTTGTCTTCAGTGAGGGAGGAGGAGGAGGATGGTCTTGTGAGGAGTGTGCTGGAGGAGGGCCCGGCTCCTACCCTGGCCACTCTCACAAGGCAGCGGCTACCGCAGGTGAGTCACAGCACCCTTAACACTGCGGCACTGGCGCTCCCAGCCCTGCACCTGCTGGGCACCCAGCCACTATCTCCAGGGATCAGTGTTTGCAGTCGCTGGAATAAAGTGCTCAAGGTGCTGGAACTGATCATGGGTCGTTTTCTTCTATTATTTTATCTAAGGCAGGAGGGCAATTATGCCTCCTGTATCCGGTGTCAGGAGCTTGAATTGTTTTATTACTTGGTATTGATGAAAGCAGAACAAATGGGATGACATGTTTGAAAATACCAGGTCTGTGAAGGATGAAACAGCAGAGCCAGCACGCTTCGACAGTTCCATCCAGCACAGAGATGCCTCTGGGAAGGTTATGAGTGGCAAGCTGGTCATTTCTCTGGCACAGCCCACTTTTGCACAGACGTAAACCAGTGTGTGTCCTAGTTTGCTATGCACTCTGAGCAGCTGCCATTAGAGTTTCCAGAGGAGCCTGTGGTTAAATAGCAAAGGATCATCCTTCTCAAACTGATCAAAGGCACCGTCTCCAGGCACATGTGGTGAGGCTGGAGGACACCTGGAAGGCAAGGAGAAACTCCCCACAACTGAGGGGAAAGGCAAGAGTGAGACGACAAAAGAGATCACATTTCTGTGTTTCCAAATTCTCAGATGTTTTGGATTTGCCTGGGAGCCATGCGAGGAATTAGAAAGGGCATTTAAACCAGAAAGCAGTGCATTTCCATGCTCATCTCTTCTTCCTGGCGCAGTGTTGGAACTTTCCTATACTCTTATATCCTCCCCCTTCTTCCAAGAAATTCAAAGTGGATGTTTGAAGTTGCAGTGTTTCCTGAACATGGTGAATCCTTGTCCTGTTTCATTTGTAGATGACCTTGATGATGTATATGTTGTGTATCTGCCTTCATGACTGGTTCAAAATGCTTTTATATGGAGTTGAGGCTGGGGGGAAGGGGGAAGTTCCTACCTTTTTATGGGGACAGATTGTAGGAGATGTCAGTGAGACATTGACTGTGAGAGACCTCATGGCTGTTGCTGTCCTGCCAGAAGGACAGAGATCAAGCAGTGATCTGAGCAGATGATGGTCTAGACCTGCTGGTTACAAGGACTGCTTCCAGCTGCTTTGAACTGTGTGTCAGCGGGAGTGGCGGCAGAAAGACAATCAGAGCTCCAGAGGAGATCGTAACTGCTGCAGGGACAGTCTCTGCTCCAGAACTTGGTGCTGGGAAATGATGAAGCAGCTTCATGAAGGTGCTAATAGTACCATCAGTGGAGAGGCCACAAATCTTGCTGTGTTGGTCCAAGTCTATTCTGTTCAGGGACCACCCATCATCCCCTTGTCCACCAGATGAGAGGGAGAGGGGCTTCCAGAGAAATGTGTGCAGGTTAACACCCCTCTCTTTGGGAAGGAAAGCTGGGAAGCCTTCCTAGGTATATGGTATTAAACATGTCATCACCTTCTTGTTTCTTCTCTCACTTTCTGGCTTGTTCCAGAACCCTTTGTACCAACGAGTGCTATTTTGAAACTATGTCTGTGGCCAACAAATATATTTAACATAATATTTTCTCTTTTTGCAGGATAGAGAACTGCGTCCAGAAGAAATTGAAGGTAAAATTTATTGCTACTTCTTTGTTCTCTTTCTCCCTGCCCAGTGAAAACCTATTGGCTGGCCCTTTCATGTTGGCCCTCATGGATTAAAATAATTTGGGGTGAATCAAGGGAGATGATTACTGGAATAACTCCTGGAAACCCCAGGAAAAGAAATAATGTGTAAAACTGAAAGAGTTCTGACTGTGAAGGAATTTGCATCCATTCCATATTCTTCAGAGTGAGAGGATAAGTAAGTAATGGGATATTGGCTGTTAGGGAACTGCTGTCCCTCCAGCTCCCACAGAAAGTGTTATGGAGCATGATGGCTCCAAGGAAGCTTTTTTACCTGCTAATCCCTGCAGTGAGTGGTATATAATAGAGTGCAGAGGTAAACGTTGGGAAAACTTACTAGTTGCAGTTTCTTTAGGGAGCGCAGTTTAGCAATGAAGTGTTTGTGACACTCGTAGTCCATGCAGTTTCTTGTCAGGAATGGGTCATCAGCACTGCTGACAGAAGAGCTTAACTTTGCTCCAGTCATTGCCTCATGTAGGGAGATCTGGTGGGAAAATGCTGAGGATCTTAGAGAGTCTGGCTTCATAAAGTGCTGTTGATTCTGGGGATTTTTCTTGGAAAAGGTATTTAAGCTGTCACTGACAATATTGTTCTTCCATTCCCACAGAATTAAGAGAAGCCTTTAAGGAGTTTGATAAAGACAAGGATGGGTTTATTAACTGCAGGGACCTGGGGAACTGCATGCGGACCATGGGCTACATGCCTACTGAGATGGAGCTAATAGAGCTGTCCCAGCAGATCAACATGAACCGTGAGTAGTACACACCCAGCTCTACCTGCCTGTTGCTGCTGTGCCCTGCATCATTGCTTCATGCTCTCTTGGTCTCTGGCTGCCTCTTTTCCTTTGGATTTTCCCCTCTCTTCTTTGGTTCTGATTTTCACTCCTTATCATCTCTCCTGTTTGTTTGTGATCCCTAGAAGTTGATGCCTTTGTTTTTGCTTATCAAAGAGACTGTGTGGACTGTACTATATGTGGGAATGGTGAGTGGAAGTGTTGTCCTTCATGCTTATGTTGTCAGGTATAAAACTCTCCTTAATGTGGGCAGTCAGGCACTGGTGCACAGGTTCTGTGTGTTGTTACATTGAAGCTGTTGTCAGATGGTGTCAGACTGAAGAGCGAGCCTGGGAAGATGGGGATGCTTTGATCAGATGGGTGATGGATGGGCTGTTGCGCTGTGGTGGTTTTCTGTGTATCTGCTGTGTGCCTGGGGATGGGCTGTGAGCAAGCTGTGCTGGCATTGTCAGATGGGAGCATCTGCTGAAGTCATGGAAAGATGTGACAAATGCATCTGATTTACTGTAACTGTGTGGCCCTTGTCTTTCACCATCGTTTTTTTCACCTCTCATCTGTGGCAGTGCAAGCTATCACCCTCAGCCAGGTGGGGAGAAGCATATTTGGTGCATGTTATTTCTGCCACAGGATTATGTTAAAAGGACAAATTACTTGGTCAAGGGAAGAAAACAGCTGTGACATATGCAACCAGTCACACACAAAAGCAGCTGATAACCCTGGCACACGAGTGCTTGGGAATTTGCAAGTGTTGCTGACAGCTCTCAGGGCACTAATAAGTAAAAGAACTAATATATTAAATAAACAGTTGGACATACATTAGCTGCTGTAATGAAGCAGGACTGCACCAGTGCTGCAGGGCACTGCCCAGGCTTTGCAGAAGCATCATGCTGTGCCCTTGCCGTGCCCTTTGGCACAGGCGCAGCAGAGTTGCTGTAAGCACTGGAACGATCAAGCCTCTGGTACGTACTGTGTGATGCAATAAGGGTGTGACAGCCCATGGCAGCCTAGGATGCAACAGCTTGGGCTCATTCTGCCCAGCCCATAATCCAGAAAATACAGGGTGAACTGCCTTTCCTTTTCTTTCCACTGTCCCACACCTTCTGTGCTTTGCTTCCTGGAGGGCTAAACTCTCTCTGGGGCACACAGAAATGCAAAGTAAGTGCTGGTTTTAGCTAACTTACGGAGTTCTTACACACAATCTTTCATCTTGTCCCAAGTGGGTGGCCATGTGGATTTTGAAGATTTTGTTGAGCTGATGGGACCAAAACTTCTAGCAGAGACTGCAGACATGATTGGTGTAAAAGAACTCCGTGATGCCTTCAGAGAGGTGAGTAATCCCTTCTGCATGCCCCCAGAGAAGTGAGCAACACAAGACAGGATAGAGAGAAGACCCACTGGAGAAGAGAAGAGCACAGTGGAAGACCTAGAAAGAGCCCAGTCAGGCATGGAGTAAGGGAGGAGCAGAGAACATTGCTAAGATAAGGGAACTGTTGAGGCAAGGAAGAGAAAAACTGGTGCAGACACAGCATTTGCAAGGGTTTTCTGAGGAGAAAAGATAGACTGGATCCAAAAGACCCAAAGGAGGAAAAGGAGAGACATGGAAGGAATGGAGAATGGGTGCTCAGGAGCAGGACAATACAAAAACCAACCCAGAGCAAGATCTGTTTCCATTTAACTGTATTTCCCCTGCTGGTATTTTTTCATATACTTGCAGTTTGACACCAATGGTGATGGGGAGATCAGCACCAGTGAGCTGCGAGAAGCCATGAAGAAACTTCTAGGGCAGCAGGTGGGTCACCGGGATATTGAAGAGATCATCCGGGACGTGGATCTGAACGGAGATGGGCGTGTTGATTTTGAAGGTGAGAAGGGATCAACGCTCGCTGTCCATCTGCTCTGGTGTGAGTCATAGTTTCAGATCAGAAGCTGAAGATTTGCGTGCTCAGGGCCCAGGATTCTGAAGCATGGAGAAAAAATAATTCCATTTTTTCAGTCAGATGAATTGTTCATTTGTGTATCATCTCTTGCTGCATCTCAGTTTCAATTGGATCTCCATAATTCTAGCATGGTAAGAGATAGAACCTGTCCTACAGAAGCAGATCCTGGTGCACACATGCTGTGCCTGCCATTGTTTTATGGGGCATTTTCCTTTCTTTAAATCTCTTACAAGAGCTGTGAGGTGGCTAGATTGCTTTGGGGAATGCATTGCACCTTCCATTTCCTCTGGCTCACCTTTGTTATATGGGTTTATAGAGAATTTGTTTCTGTGCCTTTATGCCAGAAAATGGTGACATGCCAACTGTGCTCACTAAGACTGCAGAGCTATAGGTGTCATGTTAAATCCTAGAGATAATTAATTTCTTCTCACACTTTTCATGCCAGAAGGACTTTGAAAAATAAGAGTGGTTAGGCTCCTATCCTATCCATTAGCTGTGGCAGGAGCAATATTAATAGATCCCAGTGTTTCTGGCAAGGAAGCAGTTGATATCAGGCAGCTAAGAAGATATAAGAGCTGGAAGGTGTGAGAGTGTGGCAGGCTGCTTTTTTCCCTGGTAGAAATCCAGATGACCCTTTGCAGTAAAGGTGAAATACAGGAACTATAAAATTAAAGTAAAATTGACATGATTTTTTGGCTCAGCAGCATTCTTGGGTCTCCTACATGACAAGGCATCTCAGTCCTCAGGACTACTGAAGCCTCTGAGAGCTTTGAAAATATTAGAATGCCACCAGTATCTTCCTAGAAAGTATCTGGTAGCTGCAGTTGTTCTAATGCACTGGCTGATTACATGACAGTAGCTCTCCTTGTTTCCCACAGCTAAATTATGTTAGACAGCTAAAATACATGAAATCCTATCCCAGTATCAATTTCTTTGTGAGTTACCACTTTAGCTGTCAAAGGACACCTCCATCAATGGAAAAAGAGAAGTTAAGGGGGTAATTTCCACTGCCCTCCTCTTTGCAGAGTCATTAGTTCCTCAGCAATTCAAGTGGAGAATGAAAACACATTTATATTTGATGGCATTTACTCTCAATTTGAACAATTGCAATTGACTTCACAAACTGCTGGGTAGTCAAGAAATAGATCCAGGGTATCCTTACAGTTAACATGTATCTTTAAAAACAAGAAGTCCCTTAAAGTAAACTTTTCTCTAGAGTGCCAGTATCTAGCAAAACTCTCATGCTTTCCCACACTGGTATCTCTGTGAAGTGGCAAGTTTACTAAGAAATCATACTGTGTTCCCAAAACTGTAAATCAAGGTTCCCTGAAGTTACAGCAAAGGCAGACAATGCTTGCTGTAGTGTTGCACAAAGAGTCACTTGTACAAACAAGACCATAGGTGACTGGGAAGGAGTCCAAGACACTGAATTGACCTGCTAGAGGGATCTTATCCCATATCTAATGCAAGGATTAAAGCCCATGCTGTGTGAGCTCTCAGGGCCAGTCTCGGAGCGCACAGACTTCGCTGGCAGCCTGGGGACTCCCAGTCTCACCCTGTCTGCTTGCTGTCTCCAGTGAATGAGAGCTGAGTTGGGAACCATGGTGCCTTCTGGTTCAGGGCTGTCTTGTGTTGTTGGTTGCAGAGTTTGTTCGCATGATGTCCCGTTGAAGATAATTCTCAACTAAAGAAGAATCAGCACCTTAGAGAGGGCAGAAGAGGACCTAGATGGAGCATCTAGCCCCGATGTTCCTACATGAAGGTTTATCGGCTGGCTGCAATTAGGACATTGCAAGATGACCTGCTGCTCCTCCCTCATGGTGGTCCCCATGCCCCTCCACCCTTTCACACTGTGAAAGACTTGCAACTTCCTACAACTGGAACCATTCCTTGAAGATGATTGCAGGAAACTGCAGAGCCAGGACTTGCCATGATGCTTTCATGGGATATTTGCAACTTTAGACTCCTCCTCCCCAGCTTTATTCTCCCACCAGCTGCTGCAAAGCAAAAGCAGGAGAAATCCTGTTGGATTGGTGGATGAGAGCAAAGCCATCGGGACTGGTGGCAGCCTCAGGGCGTGCTCTGCACTTCTTGGTTTCCCTTGGTGAACCGTGTCTGTGTTTGCTGTCTCAGTGTGTGTCTATCTGTATGGAGTTATTTATGCTTCCCCAACACTTATTTGCATCTCCTGTGGTTATGTTTACCAAGAGTAAATTCAAATATATGTCTTGCGGGGGGAAAGTGATAAATATGCACGTTGAAATGATATGGAGCCTGGATGTCCCTGTGAGAGGTGGTGGCCGGGCTGGGGGAGAAGGGCTTGGGCAGATGCTCACCCCAGTGTCTGCACCGGGATCTGGAGGCGAGCCCTTGCCGCAGGAAGGGGAGTCAGTGCTGGCCACTAAGTCTGTATCAGGACTCTGCTCTCCCTCCTGCTGTCCCCATGGCCAAGGGGCCTGGGGGTGCCTCACAGTGAGGGCAGTGTGAAGGGTCCCCATTCTCTGCATCCCCTCCATTGGCACGGGCACAGGTGAGAGCCCCTGCAGTATCGTGGGAAGGAGCAATGAGAGAAAGGGCCCAGAGGGGAGCTGGGTGGGAAGGGGATAGGCAGCAATAGCCAACCTCATCCTTTTCAGTTCATTTTAAACACAACTGTGAGCACCTGTACGGTGGAGCCATGCTGTGGGAGCTGAGCTGTAACTCCACTGGTGCTGGGGATCGGCTGTGGGAGCCTCCTTGTGTGGCAGTGCCCTGCTCTCCAACCTCTTCACACTCAGAAATGCTGCACGTGTCTGCAGCAGTGACGACAGCAGCCTCCAGGCCCTACCAGCTGCTTCCAGACACATCAGATCTTATCCTCCTTTCCTCAAGATGTCCTCAACCTACCACTCCCTTCCCCTACTCTACCAGACCTACAGCTGTCTCCTTTCTCTGTGCAAAGGCTGTCACAAGTTGCCAGGATTGATTTCTGATTGGCTTCAAAGGGCACCATCATCACTGTGTGTTTCTTGGTGTGACTGGGAGCTGCTTTCCTCTTGGTTGCCTCCTTACTCGAACTGAGAGGTCAAGGACCAATATTCTCCTGCTTCGTCCATCTCAAATCTTTCACTTCTGAGGTTCTCTTTCAGATTCCTGGGGTCCACAAATCCATGTCCCAAAGGAGGATTTTCTCTTCTGCTTTCCTGTTGCTGCGCCAACCAGCATAGCCATAGTGATGACTGATGTTCCAGTGACAGAAAAACTATGTTTCTCCTTATATTTGTGTGTGTGTGCATGTTTACTTGTGTTTACACAGGTGTGTGCACTAGGAGGGGTTTGTGTGTGTGCCCATAAAAGCAAGGAGTGCAGATAGGTACCTGGGAGTGCAGCAATAGTAGAGTTTGTATGCAAGTGGGTGTATGCAAACTGTGTGTGTTTATCTATGGAGCTGGTCCCATCTTGGAAATGTGGGTGTGAGCCAAGAAATTGGAAAATTGATATTTACAGATCTCCACATTTACTGGCTCAGCAGCTGTATTGTTGAGGGTGATACTGGAGATGAGGGTGATAAACTGAGCAGAGTCCAGAGTCCTGGTACACTGTAAATGTGTTTAGGGTAATACTGGGGAGGGGGAGCCGTGTGTAGGCTTGTGTCTGCCAAAGGGAGTGCTGGTACACAACTGTGCTTCGCTTACAGTGGAGCGTATTGAGGAAGGAGCTGCTTGTGCATGTGGAGCAGGACAGCTGTGCTGCTGCCTGTGTGCAGCAGAGTGCTGTGCCTGCCTGTGGGCACTGGGGACGGCTCGGGGAACATGCCTTGTGCCACAGCCAGCCTGCAGGAGCCCAATGGATAATCAGAGGCCACAAACATGGTGGCTGCCTCTGCCTGCTCCTTCCCAGTCCCTGCTCTGAGCAGTTACATCTTTTGCCTGCAGCATCAGATGGCAGGAGAGTCTTTATATAAAATGGTTGCCATATGTCCAGAGGCTGGATTGATCCACAGTGCAGCATTGTGGTGGCTGGGCATCTTCCCTGCAAACTACGGCCATTTTTGCTTAAGCAGGTCCCTGTGTTCGTAGTGTGGCAGAGCTGTGCCTGTCATCCCAAGAGTGCTAGGCAAAGGCTGGCTGCAGGACACCTTTGTGTCATTGCAGAGGCAGTCCTGGAGCCACAGCTACTTCTGAGGAAAGCTGAGTCTGCCAAATCATCTGTAGCTCTTTTCTGCCAGGTCTCACCATGATACAGTGAACAGGTCAGACAGGGCAGGTCCCAAAAGCCTTCTTTTTGTTTTTTTTCTTCCAGCAGAAGCTCTTGAGCTCCTGCTACTAGCCTGATTTTACTTTCACAACAAACCCCAAGTAATCCCAGGGAGTTTTACTATTTTCTTGCATAGACAGGGCAGAGATTAAAGATACAATCTAAATAATCTAATTCCAGAGATAATCCTTTTGCTCTCATCTCCAATTTGGTACCAGGGAGGCTTCCAAGGAGCTCTACATGGCAGGGCACAGCTGGTCCCTTGTGGGCACCTGAGCCTTGTAGCCCTAAGCCATTTGGGAGGGCTGTGAGGCAGTGGGGCTGGCTCACACTGATTTCTTCGATGTCTCATTAGCCATGAGTCCTGCTTCTGACCCACGCATCTTTGCTACTCTTTTTGGACATCCCAAATCCTGATCCCATTTTCCAGCAGGAAATGGCTAATACCCTAAACATGTGCCCCTCGTTGCTTGTGAACAATCGGGGTGGTAGGTAGACCAAGCATGACTGATTCAAGACAGTCATTTTGGCACAGCTGCCAGGGGACAGGGAGAGATCAAGGGATTGAGAAAATGACCCTGAGCCTTTCACTTGTAGGTTACTGGTGTAAATCCAGCCTGCATCAAGGGACTGACTGATGGCTCAGTGGATTAGTAACAGGATGGAGCCTCTGACATCTGGGCACAAACTGGCATCAAGTTGCTGGTGTGACAGCAAGTATTGATTCGGGGCAGCAGTGTAGGACTCCACAAACACAGGCCAAACAGCATCTGCCATCCTCTGCCTGTGAGCTGTGACCAGCCTGTGAGCCAGGGCGAGGGCTCCTCTTGCCCCCAGATGAGCACAGCCACTGTCCCTCCTCACTGCTGCTCAGTTAATCCCTCTTGCTTTGTGATGCACTACTGATTCTTGGGAAATGATCATCCAAGCTAGTTTTTGGAAAATGCTCACTCTGGGCACACTTAAATGTTACACTTGAAGTTAACACTTAAAATGCTTATGTGCTTCAAAGTTGTGTTCCTGACCCACACATGGCAGTTTAAAGTGTTGGATTAGAGAGGATAATTTCTTTTTTGGCACAAATGTGCTCTAATGAGGCCTCCCTCAGCCTCACCAACTGGACAGCATTGAGCTCCTGCTGCTTGCACTCCTTTGGTAACAGAATTTGGGGGACACCCAACAGGTCACAAACACAGCAGGGATACAGGAGATTAGCCTAGAATTGATCAGATGCTGCCAGGGCTGGGGTCTGTAACACTGAGATGATTTGCCAGGAATCAGCGTGAGGTGGCTGAATCTGGAGAGGTGCTAAGCGTACACATTTCATGCTACTAATCTGGATGTGGTTTCCTAAGGCACCCTGTAGTTTTAGGAACCCCTTCCTGGCAGCAGTGCTGGTGTGGGAGTGCAGCACTGCCATGTCTGTCCTGGCCCAGTTATACCATGAGCCCAAGAACTGATGTCACAGCAGCAGGAACATGCTTTGGGGTCCACTCGAACCTGGGCAGAGCAGTCTGGGGAGCTGGGGGTGGGTGGTCACGCATTCTGCCAAACAGTTCACTTCTCCAAGACTGTGGTTAAGAGGCCCACAGGTGCATTACAAAAGCAATAAGTGTATTTAATTCTCAGTCTGCAGCACCAAGATTTTTATTTATAAAAGCAAATGCTTTGCGAAAGACTTGAAATAATAAAACATCGCTGGCACTCAGAAGCAGCCACTGCTAATGCAGCCGGTGCCAGGAGCACAGCCCTGAGGCCTGGCTGGTATCTGATGCCTCAAGGAACACCGTGATCAGACAGAAGGGTAAACATTAAGTTATTTGTTCCCCCTTTGTGCAGGGAGTGCGTTTCACTCGACCTCCTGGGATATCTCACTCCAGCCACCCAAGACCTTGCCAACGTCCTCCAGAAAACAAACCCAGGATTTTACATTCTCCTATGAAGTGCAAGCCAGGGATCAGCCCGCTAGCAGTGTCACGGTCACCTCCCCGCCTTCCCCTTCACTGGCCGCTTTGCTTCTCAGGCAGATTATTGTGGTGCAAGGTGCGTGCACACCACCGGCCGCTTCGCTCCTTACCGGGCGGGCGGCAGCTGCCTATTCCCTTACTCCATGGCAGGGGCGAACAGTAGAACCAGCGTGTTCTGCCAAGGCAGCGAGCCGGGCTTGGGAACTGCTGTTCAGAACACAGCGGGCACGGAGCTACCGGGACGTGGCGAGGAGCCGCCACCGACGGCGGTGAAGCTCCCGCTGTCCCAGCTCCGCTTCCAGCCCCTTCCCCGAGCACACCGGGTCCGCTCCGGTCCGCGCTGCCGCAGCGCCACCCGTTGCCCCGGCAACCCTCCGTCTGCGCTTCCCGCCACCGCCCCACCGTGCTCCGCGTTCCGCCGCGCTGGAGCACCGCGATTGGCGGCGCGGAGGGGCGGGCTCTGCCCACCGGCGGCCGGCGCTCAGGCCAGCTCGCCGGGCTGTCCCCGCTCCGAACACGGCGCTGGGGAGCCTCGTCCGTCCCCGCCGCTCCTTCCTGGGGGAGCCGGTTCCACACCCGCCCCGCTCCCTGCGCGGTCGGTACCGCCCCGGGCACCCCGGCCCGCAGGGACCCGGCTCCCCGCGC
>WAAG01068669.1:227-14091 GCA_013390105.1 Tichodroma muraria | reverse complement strand
CTGCCCCCGCGCCGCTCCGCCCACCCCGCCCTCCGCCGCCGCTCATTGGCCCGCCGCCTTATGAATATGCAGATACAGGCCCGCGGCCGTCTAATGGCAGGCGGGCAGGTAATTAATATTCCCATCTCGGCGCGCGGATTGGCCGGCGCTCGTCCCGCCCCGGCAGCGGGGTAAGCCGCCCCCTGTCGGCGGCAGGAAGGGGCGGGCGCGGCGCCGGGAGCGCGACATGGTGGGCGCTGGTGNAGCCCCTGCGGGTCTGTGGGTGTCCCCGCAGGACGGCCGGGGGCTCCTCTCCCCCAGCCGCCCGGGCACGGTCGTGGCCCGGAGGCAGCGCCGGCACTTGTCACCAGCGGGACCGCGGCCACCCTCGTCCTCCCGCCGGGCCCAGCTGGAGCCGCATCCCCCGTCCCCGTGGCGGTGCGGGCGCGGGGCCCCAGAAGCGGCGGGATGGTGTTCCTGTCCTCGGCCTGCGGGGTTGTGTAATGCCGGAGGGGAAGTGGCTCCGCGAGGGTTGGAGTGGGATTTCGTCTGGAAGGGCGGCGGGAGCGGTCAAGCTGCCAGCCCTGCCGCGTGCGCCCGCCGGTCTCTTTTTCTCTCCCGTTTTCCACTTAAGAGCCCGTGTTCCATAGCAGGATCTGCCAGTTCGCAAGCCAGTGCGCAGCGCGCTCGGTGCAGTGGGAACAAGCTTTTCCAGCCCTCTGCAGCCGGATCTGGGTCGCGCACGATGTGGGCTGATGCTTGCAGCATTCTGGTCCCGACAGCGAAGAGCACTTGAGGCTGCTCGCTGGAGCTCCGGTGCTGGGCCCGGCAGGGGAAGGTACAGCCGGCTGGTCTGCTCCATGCCTCAGTCGTGGCTGGGTGTTCAAGGGCAGGGACACGAGCAGAAGTAGAGGCAGATGGGAAATCATCGGCTGCTCTGACTACCGAGTTAGTAAAATTTTCAGCCTACTATTTAGGACAGGATGGAGAACTAATTGCACTTGGGTTACCTTTTCCTACTTTCCCCAAGACCACCACAGTTTGAATTGTGCATGTTTCTTATAATTGGTGTACCAAAGCTTAGTTGATTCACTAATATATTGAAAAGCTAGCTGTGCTGAGCTGCTCTTCTGTCAGTTACAGGTGAGTGGTGGAATGTGGAGAAGATGAGCTCTCTGTTGACTTTTGAGTCTAACCTTTGCTGTTTCCATGTAGGATGGTGAGGATTTTCCTGTGCTATACAGCTGGAACTGCTATTGCTTACCCTGCATGAGTGCCATCCCAAATTGACTGCCTTTTGGACACACTGGATACAGTGGAGATCACATTTAAATTTTAATACAGTTTTCACATCCATGGAAGCTGCTGCTCTAGTCGCACAGGGTACCCTGATCACTGTAGGTCAGCTTCCCTTCATAGACCTCTCGCGCGTGTGACTTGAATGTCCTTGTGGACTTGAACTATTTATTTTCGAGTTGAGGAGAAAAAAGAGTCTTTTTCAAGCACATTGTGACATGCACTTCCTTTGTGGAAAGCCCGTGGTGTTTCCTCTGAGCAGTGGGCTGTTAGAGTAATCCTGCTTCAGCCACTGGTGCCAGGCACAGTGGAGACTTTACCCCTTTGAGCTCTCAGCTGCCTTTCCCTCAATGGCTTTTTATTGCACCATTGTTCGTTCACTCTGGGCTCCTCTCTGTGTTGATAGACATGTAAGAGCTATAGCAGAAATGTATGGCTGACTGGCAGGAAATGACCTAGGGGTAGTAATTCTGGGCTATACTGCCTCTGGGCAATTTAAAACCTTTTTTTTTTGGTTGTTGTTTTTTTCCAAGCCTTCGTTCAGCTGCTGTGCCCTAAAGGACTGACTGTGCTGATGGCAATTACAGAATAGGCAGGTGCCAGACATAGTTGAGTTACAGCTTGATGTGTACGGCTTGCTCCCAATGAGCACCCAGCGTGCTGTAAAACCCATCTTGCTTACACAGCTCTGTCAACAGAGCTCTGACATGCAGGTGACACGTCTTCCTCTCCAGTTACCTTCTTGGCTATTAAAGGACTTTCTTCCTGTGCCGTCTTTCCTTTAATAGGAGCTGACTTCTGTGGAGTCCTTGGTTTGCTATCACTGTAATCTGTAGCTGGCCAGAAATACCTGCGTGGGAGGACAGGTTAAACTTTTCACCCTCTGTATTTCTGATGGTTAGAGTTTTCAGTCTTTATGCCCAAGTTTGAGTGGTAAAGAGAAGTGAAAGATTGCCTGAGCAGCTCTCTGTGAAACAGGAGACTAAGAACTGGCATTAATTTCCTCTCACTCGTTTGCATTGGCTCTGTCTTTGGCAACGTGTGCTGGGTTAGTAGTTCTTGCTTTGTCTTGGCCAATGCAGTGTCTGTTCCCATGGAAATGGGGGTGGGAGAGGTAAGTGTCAGCAGAGAACTTCGTCTGGATCAACTTCTGTCTGAAGTGCCAGTGGACGGATCGTGTCTTCCCTCCTGCCCCTGCTTCGCTGGGGAATTGTTTGATGTGCAGCTCTGGAGGCATTGCATCAGTTTGCATTTATACAGGAACCCTGATACGGTAGCATACCAAGTGGAGTTAAAGTTTTTAGGGGCTGCTGTAGAGGTGTTGAAACACTGAAAAGAGGCAAATTTAGCGATTTCTCTTATTTTGTGAGTTACTGTCCTGTTTGGGCTCTTCTCGGGGGCTCTTCAGATGCTTGCAGACAGCACCCATTTCAGCTGGTGGCTCTGAGAACATCAGCTGCTGGAGCTGCTGGTACTGTTGAAACACTTGTATATCTTTTTTGCTTCCTTTACGCTAGCAGGTATTGTGGGGCTGTGGTGAGAAGAAAGGGCTTTGTAGGATGCCTAATGCTTTTCACCTAATACTATTCCCCAATTTCTTAGTTGAGGGGGATGAGTCTCTAAAACTTGATGCTATCAACTGCTAACTTCAAATCTGTTGTGTCAGTGAGTCAAGTCAGTCCTATGCTAGCTGTTTTAGTTTTGTACTTGGAATTTGAAATTTGAAAATACTGTAAAAATATTCTAGGTGTTTTCACTCTTTAAAGCAAGAATCAATGGCCAAGGTCCTTTGGCTTTGTGTAATGTTTTTGAAACAGGCTTTTCTTTCTGAAATGGTGTGAGTGAGCTTAGTATGTCAGACTGCAGCACGTCTCCAGACCTGTTTTCCTACATTTCTTGGATTTTTAGGCTTTGGCTTCTTGTGCTTCTGCTCTGGTAGTGCCGCCACCTGGTCAGAGCAAGTGGGGGACACGGACACGGGTCTGATGGTTTGTAAGTGCTAATGCCACTTATAGAGTTAAGTGCTTCAGGAATATATACAGTGTTTCTTCCTCAGAATGTAACCCTTCCTCTCACTCTTCTGTGCTCAAAACCCAGCTTCTGACTATGGTATGAAACTGCCAATCCTGCGGTCCAACGTGGAAGACCAGATTCTGTACCAGACGGAGCGTTACAATGAGGAAACCTTTGGCTATGAAGTTCCCATCAAAGAGGAGGGTGACTATGTGCTGGTGTTGAAGTTTGCAGAGGTCTATTTTGCACAGTCTCAACAGAAGGTAAGCAATAGCTCCTTGTGTGTCTCTGATGTGAGTTCCTGGCTGAGACTGTGTGTGCTGTTGCCTCTGCTGCTTTCTGTGCTGGAGGAAGTAGTAAGGCACTAATTGTTAACTTAGGTCCCAGCCTCTCCCAGGCTCTGAACCTTTAGCACTCTCTTCCACATTCCAGCTATACAGTTGGACTGGAAAATTTAATTTCAAAGTATTCAAACACACAGGTACAACTGAACATAACTAGCAATAGAGTTTTACAACCTGTTTAGGTTGTGCTGGCTTTAAGAAGTTTTTTTTTCCTTTTTCTTGAACACTTGCTTCTGCCTTGACAGTGTAGTTATGCTGGAAGAAGTATTGCACATATTGAAGCAGGGAGGTGGTCTGGGTTAAATAGCCTACTCAAAACAATTTTTACAAATGTAATAAGACTTGATACTGGTTCAGTCTGATCCTGAAAGCAGAGTTAAATTCAACTGCTTTTTGCTTTTTAGAGAAGAATAATCCTTGTCCATTTTTGAAATCCCTCATGTACAGAAGTGGAAACAGAAGCAAGCAGAACTCAAAGCCCTGTGATAAACTGGGGTAGGAATGGTTTGTGTTTTAGTCTGGCTTTCCTCTGATTCCATCAGCTTCTTTAGGGCTGATCTCCTTAAGCACTATGCTGCCTTCCTGCCAGAGAAGTATTTCAGGGAGCAGAACTGGTGGGGCTAGCTTACAGAACGGATGCAAAAAGCAGCCTCAGATTAAACTGAAGGGCTGAGGCATCTTTGGTTCCTCTTCCTTCATGTGGTTCTGCTGGGATTCCCCAGATGCTGCGTGAAGTTTGAGTCATTACAGCCCTGAGGAGGACTTTCACTCTGAATTCACAGATGTGGTTAGCAGTTAAACATTTTACCTCCTTCAAATCCTGTGTTCTACACCAGCTTGTTTCCTCTTCTCTGTTCTGCTGCAGGCTGTTAGTTAGAAATGGCTTCATTCCCTAGGGTGTGGTGTGGCACAGCCTCCCCAGGTTGGTAAGAGCAAGTCTTCAGACAGGAGAATTGTGAAAGAGAAGCATGAATAAACCAGAATAAAACTGAGCTGTCCTCAGGTCTGGACAGCAGATGTAGGGGCTGTTTTAAAAGGAGAAGGCAGATTTCAGGGTATTTGAAATCATTGTTAATGCTTTGGTGTCTTCACCTGGCTGCTTTTGGGCTCTGAATCCTTCCCAAAGGAGTAGGCCAGGACATGTTCCAATGCTTTCTGGTCCTGAGTGCATAAAAAGCAGAGACCTTTCTTGTTCTGTTCTCATTGCAACTGTCACATGCCTGAATCTGCTCTGACTCTGTCATTTCTTCCACCCTGAAGGTATTTGATGTTCGCTTGAATGGCCACGTGGTGGTGAAAGACTTAGACATTTTTGACAGAGTTGGACACAGCACAGCTCACGATGAGATCATTCCCATGAGTATCAAAAAGGGAAAACTGAGTGTCCAGGGAGAGGTTTCAACATTCACAGGAAAGCTCCACATTGAGTTTGTAAAGGTAATAAGCTTTTCAGGGCAGAGCCTTCATCTTCCCTTTCCCTTTCTTACCCAGTCATGTGGTGCAGCTGTGTGCTGGAGGAGGAGAGGTGTTGATAGGTGGGGAGACCATTCCTTGTCTCAGAGCTGCAGCACTGACTGCTGCCTTTGCTTTTTTCTAGGGCTACTATGACAATCCAAAAATCTGTGCCCTATACATCCTGCAAGGAACAGTGGAAGGTAAGCACAGTTTCTATGCCAGAAGGCTCTTCCCCCTTGGAGAGCAGCCTGTTGCTTCTCAGACTATGAGATCATAGCTCTTGCTGACCCACATCTGCCAAAATTGTTTCTCTTTCACTGAGTTCCCACAGAGTGCACTTGCTGAGTGAAGTAGGCGTGTACTCTCCTCACTCTCCTCTATGTCACAAAGCTTATGTCATTTTGGAGTGAGAAAAATCAATTTGTTTTGGAATTTCCTCTTTATGGGGTAGAGGAGAAGGGAACATGTCTGGTCAGTCTCAGCTTATAGCTACAGATAAATACCTCTGGCCTTGGATGTCCACAGCAACCCTGCAGATAAATAATTTACTGTTATTTTAGCTAGTGCTTAAGTATTTCTTACCTGGAGCTTTGTTTTGCCTTCTCAGCTTGAGGACAAGGCAGCGTTTTTTCCCCAGATACCAGTTCCTCTGGAGAGCTCCGGGGAGTGCTTGAAGTGTCCTTATTCTTTCATTACCCTCTATGAGTGAGCTGGAATTGAAGCCCTGCTAGCTTCTGAACTAGGGGGGTTTAGGATCCCTCTCTGACCAAACCATCAATTTTGCTTTACTGTGGGATGGTTAGGGATGGTCAGGTGCTGCTGAAGATTTGGTAAGAACCGTGTGGCCAGGTGGTACCTGCAGCTCAGACCCCAGGCTCAGAAGGCTGGATTTGAGTGGAGTTTGGCCATGCTGCTCTCACAGCTCTAGCTTTGAGAGGTGCAGGGATGTGGAGTAGGACTGTTTAGGAAAGGGTTGTTCCCATTCCTGTTTGCACCTGTATCTGCTGTTTCTGCAGGCAGCAGATGCTTGTTCTTGACTAGATCTTACTGAGCAGTTGCAGTATTTGAATGCATGCTCTAAATGTGCTTTTGTGCATTAACTTCTCCATGTGACGCACTGATGGTGTGGAAGGATGTAGTTTTTCTGCAGGCTGGATCCTTGGATACTCTTATCTTGCAAAGAAAAGAAATAGTGGTGTGTTCCTCTGTGGTAGAAGATATTCCTTTCTTCCGGGGTGTTCTGGTTGTGGTTTTGATGGGGTCTCAGGTGCCCTCTTGTTGATGTTCATGTTGGATCGGCGAGAGGGGAAGGAAGTGTCTCAAGTGATCTCCCAATTTACATCCTGCCTGCTTGCAACTTTTTGTCTTGCTCAACAGATGTTCCAAAGCTGCAGCCACACCCAGGTCTGGAGAAAAAGGAGGAAGATGATGATGAAGATGACTATGATGATGGCTCCAGTGTCAAAAAACAGGCAAATAAGAACCGGGTTCAGTCAGGCCCACGCACACCAAACCCCTATGCCTCGGACAACAGCAGCCTCATGTTTCCTATATTGGTGGCCTTTGGTGTCTTCATTCCTACCCTCTTCTGCCTCTGCCGATTGTGAGAGCAAGCTCCACAGTGCATCAGCCCAGGGGCTGGGAGGGACGGAGTTGGACCAGATATGGTTGCTTTCAATTTCTCCATATTGTTCATAATTTAAGGAAAAAAAAAAAAAAAAAAGAGATGATTCATTTGGAATGAATAGCAATGAATAGCAGGTCCAGGTAAGAGAGAGCTTACCTTCCCCCTGCCAGCAAGCAGCAAGGCCCTCGCCTTCCCCTTCGCACCATGTGCAGCCTCTGATTCTCCCTGGGGCATCAAAGAGTGAACTGAGTCCTGGCTGGGTGTGTATAGGGCATTGAAAGCTGATGCTACCAGTCCTGGGCCATGTCCCACACTGAGAGAAAGCCATGTGCTGTAGGATCTCTGCCTTTACTGGGTGGAATACAGTTCCTTTAGCAGGAAAGCAATTCTTAAAACAAGGCCGGGGTACACATTTTGTCCAGGAGCGTGGAAGCGTTGTGGTGCTGTTGGGTGTCAAGTGACTGCAGAGGAACAGGCTCAGCATCTCCCTGAGTGTGCGCAACACGATGTATGGTACTCACCTGCGTAAAGATACCAAGGCTCCAGACCAGCCTCTGTGGAGACGACCCCCTCCTGAGACTGCAAGCTGCGCCAGGAGCAGAGGGATTTATCTGGCCTGATTTGCTGCACCAGTTGGGAGAGACTTTCCTAGTCTGGCAATTGCAATGTTTGTTCCATCGCAGAGGGATTCTGCTGTAGCCTGCGAGAGGCTGACGTTGTTAGCGTCTGATCAGATGCACTTGTTTTCTGTATTGATTATGGCTTTTGTTTCCTTTAATATCCTTTTATTTTCAAAGGTTTTGTTTTAAGCCCAGTTCCTTGTTTTTCCTTCCCTGGCACGTGACCTCTTCTTTGGAAGAAGCTGAGAATCACGTGAACTAGAGAGGAGGTTCAGGATTTGTTCCTTAACCTTCCTAATGGTGAGCTCCCTTCTCTGTGACTCTAAACAACCTATGCCGTAGGACAGAGCAGAGCAACCTGGTGGATGCTCCCTGTGGTCTCTCATTCCCTCTGTAGGGACCAACCCTGCCTGTGGCAGTGAAGAAGTGGAGCTGGTCAGTGTTTGCAGTGAGTGAGTTTGGCCTTTTCATATCCAGGCCCTGTAGTGAAGGGGCAGATGTCCAGCATTTCAGTCCTGCAGAGCAAGGTGGTTCATTGCAATCCAGAGATCTGGAAGTGAGCAATGCACTGGAGACAAGGTCACCTGCTTCCCCCAGGGATATTTCTGCAAGAGGCTTCTGTTTCCACATGCGGGGCCTGTGCCTGCTTGGCAGAGGCTGAACAGAATGAAAGCCACTGCTGTGCCTTTTTGTCCAGAGCTGCAGGCCCTGAGGAACTGCCTTCTCACAATCATGGCCTCCAACATGCTGAGCATTTCTGGTTGACCAAGAGGGAGATGTTCTGTGCTGGAGCAGGATCTGTCCTAGGCAGGGTTGGGTCTTTGTGGATCAGCTTTGTTGCTGCTGAGCTCTGGGCTCACAGAGCGCTTTACCTCACGCTCTCTCCGTTGTCCTCAGAAGTGTTCTGTCTTTCCCTGGAGCAGTGGCACTAAGCGGTGACCTCCATGCTGCTCTGCCTCTCTGGGCCTGCATTTTCCTAGAAGTTGTTCTTGGGTTTGATCCTGTACAGTGGCTCAGCCTTTCTTTGAGCTGAGCAGGGTGAGCAGAATTTTACCGAGTTTCTGGCAGGGGAACTGAAGGAGCAGCCCTTTCTGTTCTGCTGGGCCCAGACAGCAGAAGCCTTCGGTTCCTCTTAGCCCTCAGGCTGTGATAGGAGCTGTCAGCTCAGGGGCTCCAGAGTGGAAGCTGGGAGAGGTGACAAAGCGCTGCTATCTGCAGCAGTGCCACCGAACCTTGCCTTTCTGATCACATCACTGCTACGGGCCTGACCCTAATTCTGTATCTGTGAGCTGAAAAACAAGCAGGACCTTAATTATTTTCTCTCCAACTGCACAAGGGGTAGTTCAGAACAGAAGGAAGAGAGTCCTTGTCCCAGTTAAAGGAGAATACAGGCTTTAGAGAGAACAGCTCTTGAAGAACAAACCTTAGGATGAAAGGTGGTAAGCTTGAAGTTGTCTGCTTCATCTTCTAGCTACTGTTAAAATCCTAGTACTTATAAAACTATTACAGAATATGAGCTCTGATTTGTTCAGCGATAGTGCCTGCAGGGATTCTCCAGCGTTTTTGGGATTGCTCTAACTGGATGGAAGAGACATTTAGATCTTTATCAGTTTTGAGAACCATGAACTGTGCTGATTTGTTAAGCAAAGAACCTGGGGTTGAAAGCGGGCGTCTCTCTAAGGAGCTGCTCTCCTCTAGGCCTTTTAGGGTGCATTTTATTTGAGCACCCTTGAAGAAAGGAATCAGTCAGCTTCTTGGGGCTCACCCAGTAATCTCAGCACCTTGCCTACCATGGGAGAAAAAGGGTGTACATTTAGATGTGCAGAAGCTGGAGACAAGTCTTCTAGGATAGTTTATCCCTGGCCCCTCCTAGCAGCCAGGACACCCATTTGGTGCCATCAGCTGCCCCAAGGCAGAGCTGTACAGGGTGTGATCTAGTTTGTTCCAGTTGCTCAGTTCAAATGAATTTGTCTTATTTGAATAAGAATAGGGAGGAGAAATAGTTCATCCTTCATGGCTTCAATTTAGTTGTTTTGACTCTGGTTTTATGCATCTTTCTCACTACAAAGCTGTTTTTTTGGGGATTCCTGACCCTGTTACAGTCCTATGAGCAGTTTCCTTCCTGGTCCATCCCCTCCTGATAGGTTTGCTTTGGAAGGAGCCTTCAAACAAAGCATGTGGGAGCACCGATGATGGTGGGGGATGGCCAGTCAGCACCTTGCTGGGAATGGAGTACTTCAGCTGCCCTGGCCATCTCTGTCTAGTATCTGCAAGCCAGCCCTGGGTGTAATGAGGTACTGACTGGTCCTGACTAGGGAAAGAAAACGTTTGAGCTGGCTGTAGCTTTCCAGAATGGTTGTTTGAGGGAATCTCCAAGATATTGTTTTAACTGAGACAGGTCAGAGACAAGCCTGTTTGTGCTGATCCCTCCACCAGCAACAGGCAGATTGAGTGCAGCAGTGTGGGGAGCTGGGTCAGAACAGACCCTGGCTTGATTCATGTCGTGGAGAGAGGGGCAGATATGACAATTTTAATAAAACTTCCACTTAATAAAGGGAAAACCACTGTCTATGATGTTTCAGGCCTGGATTCAGCTTTAGCATAGTGGTTTCAAAGCTTATTTTAATTGTTCCATCAGCCCCTCCTTTAAGCCAGGCTATTGAAGTCTTCTGTGCATGTGACTAAACATCTCTGACCCTTTTCAGTGTCCCAGGTGGCAGTGAACAAAAAGCCAAATGAGTTCCCTTCTCTTTTTGGTGCCTTTATCTCAGGCTTTGAATAAAAGTCTATTTGAAGGGGCTTCTTGTTTTTTTTAAGGAGCTTCTGAGCTTTTTCTTTCTCTTCAAGGGACAGGCATTCCTTGCCCTTGAGATCAGATGGGGACTGTCTCCCTGTCCCCAGATGCCAGCTCTGGAGGTCACTGCTGAAGTAGAGGACTGTGAGCAAGTATCTTTATTTTCAGCCCTTAAAGTCAATGGAAGAAAAGTCTAGTAGGGGATAGAAGAACTGGAAGAGCTCCTTCAGGTCTGGTCTCCCCCAGAAATCTCCTGAAGGCAAGATGGAGAACTTCAGACAGTCTGGTGCCTGGGCGTCTGTGCAGTTCAGAGCTGAGTGAGTCACGCTGGGTCCTGGTAGTTGAATGGCACTTACAGCTTCTGGGTGCAGAGTGAGTCTTGGGGGGTCCTGCAGTCCTAATTTACTCACTGAGGGCTTGCCCTGTGCTTCATAGGTCTGAACAGAGCAGGGATCTGTGCCTTGTCACTTGGCCTTTAAGTTGAAATGGGATTGCAACAGCTAGGGAAGTGTCTTGCTCTGGGAGCTCTGGGCTGAACAAGCCTGTTGCTGATAGAAAACAGCAGGAGGGAGAGGGCCATGAGAGCAGCTTCAGCCCTTGATGTGAGACAGATTCTGAGCAGCTGCAAAGTACCAAGTGTTTCAGGCTCTGTTTGGTGCTCAAATGTGGGAGAGATCCGTCTGCTTCTTGCATGTATGGTGGGGAGGGAAATATCCTTGCTGAGAATCCAAGGGAAATGGGAACTGGGCCAGCACTGAGCTAATTTACCTACTGGCACTTCTGCATCTCCACAACAAATGCCAAAGCCTAATACAATTCAAGGATGCTATTTTAACGTCGGCCTGGTTCCACCAGTCTGTCTCCACTGGCTGGTCCCAAATAGGCTCACACAAGTATTCTCAACGGCACAAACACACCAGGCTGGAGCTGTGAAGGCTCAGAAACATGATCACACGGATGGGCCTCCTGTGCTGCACCCCTGCTTCGTGCTGCCCAGCGGGTCTGGGGCACGTGCATTCACCTTGGATCCAAATGGATTTGACCCAGGAGTATTGTAGCATTGAAAGGTGCTGGGATGGATGGGAGAGGTGAAAGCAGGTCCATGTCTTCCGGGACTCTGGCTTGCTCAGAGTTTATTGCTGTATATTAAATACTATTTTTGGAGACTGAGGGGAGGATGAGGGTGGGGGGGGATGTGACGATGCTGTCCCCAATCTGATTGATGGGATGCTACTGCAGGTTATTGATAGGTTTTGATTTTTTTTTTCCAAAAAGTGCTTTATTTAAAAAAAAAAAATATCAACAGAACAAGTGCTTTCCACCCTCCTAGAAACTGTGCTGGCTGATTAGAAAATTTGAATAATCTTTTGCAAACATCAAAGGATTCTGCTAAAGAGTTTGTGTGATGAAGATTTGGAGGTAAGGGGCAAAGTACAGCTTGAACCAGTTTAGCTGGGAAGAGTGTGAATCCAGGAAATGCAGGATCTCTGACCTGGAGTTGTTCCCAGTCACAATGGGGATGTGCTCTTTGTTCTGTCACACTGTGGCAGTTCCTGAGCTGGTATTCTGGAGTGAAGCGGTGGCTGAAAACCAGCTGGCAAGTGGGGGCTTGAATTTTTTGTGGTTTCCTTGGGGGGCTTTGTGCATTCAGGGCTTTCCCACTTGAGAAGCAGCTGGGTTGGTAAAGCAGCCCCAGAGCCTCTGAGAGCGGAGGCAGGATCTGTGCTCCATACCAGGAGGCAGCAGCCAGGACTGTGAGAGGTGGTGGTGTTTGGTTCCTTTTGGGGTAGCAGCAGTCAGCGTTGGCACATGCTCCCACCGCTCCGTAGTGCCTGGCTGTGGATGGGTGGAAGTGATCTGTGCCACTGGCATTAAGGACACATTACAAACTACTTAAAGCTGCAGGTCCAAGTTGTCTGTAAAGGCTGAAACAGTGTGGGGAGAAATCTCCGTCTGTACATGTCACCAGTACAAAAGGTTTTTGAGGAGGACTTTTTATTTTACTGCCCATTGCTTTATGTTGTAACAACCTGCTGTGACATTTTTTAGTTTGTTTTGCAGCAAGCTTGGGCCCTAGGTGAAAAGCACAGATACCCATTTCTGATTGCATTGGCTTTGCGGGGACTAGTTTGGGGGAGATGGGCATGGGGGTGGGTTATTTTATTTTTGGTATATGGTAGCAGTTTTATTTTTTAATTTTCCCAGGATGTTTGGTTGAGGGAATGTTCTGAAATCTACTGTCTGGCGGTTTAACCAGCAGTGTGCTAAAGGAAAATAAACAAACTTATATTGTCACTTGGATGAGATGGTCCCTCTTTTCTGGTGGGGGGGCAGAGGAGCCCCCTCTGTCTTACACCCGCTCGAGGGAGGCTGAGCCTGGCTGACTGCCGGGTAAGGTTGTGCTGCCGCCTGCAGCGCGGCCCTGCTGATCTCTTGCCCATTGTTTTGAGCGATTAACTGCAAATCGAATGGTACATCCTCTTAAAAATGGTGTGCTTTTTACTTCCTGATGTGCTTGTTGCTTCCTGCTCAGAGGCAGAGCACCGGCTCTGTAGAGAGATGTAATCTGCCTTCTGGGGCTTTGCAAGCTGCCCTGCTTTCAGCTTTAAACCGTGACAGAGGTGGATGGGGCTGGAGCTGGAGCAGAGAGAAAGCAGCAGCCTTGTGCTCTAGGTGCCTGCTCTTGGGGACAAGGGACCCTGGGCCCACAGTGCTTTCCCGGAAGGCCTGGATCTGTCCTTCTTAGGGCACAGGATGGAGGCACCAAGCCCATGCAGCGAGGAGGATTTAGGAGCACTGATGTGGGCAGGTTTTTTTGAAATAACATTTGGCTGGCCAGTAGCAGGAGTGTGCTGCTAATAAGCCTCAGCAAGGATCCCAAAGTACTGCTCAAAATCTGCTTCTGGTCATCGTGAGCATGTTCAGGGTTGGCTGGAGTCCGAGAAGAGGATACAGATGTTTGTTGTTCTTGCCCCAGCTCCCCAGGGGGCTGGAGGGGACTCTTGGCAGCTCTTGCGTGCCTACTGCGCGCTGGTGGGCTGCCTCTCTTCGGGAAGAAACACATTATTTCCTCTGTGCGTTGCTACTGTCCGTCCCTCCAAGTGGAACCTCCCCAGTTCCCTCCCACCAGGCTGGGGAGACTCGTCCGATGTCTGCCACTGCTATCTCCGGTGTGTGGTCATGAAACTGACTGACCCGGGGGCACACCCGGGTCCTGTCGCTGTCCCGCTCTCCAGGGACACCAGCTGGGGTGTCCCCGGGCAGGAGCGTGGTGTGCCCTCCATGGCATCATCTTGCTGACGCTGCTGCTCCCCGAAAGTGCTTGCCACCGTCTCCTGAACTGAGCAGGGCTCTCGGGGGATACCTGCTCTCTGTGTCACCGGCTGCGGGTTCAGCCGTGCCTTCAGCACCGGGAGCCCAGGTGGCCACCGAGGGGTGACGAGCGGCTCCCCGGGCGGTGCGGCGGGAGCAGGACGCGGGCTGGCAGCCGGCCGGGGGCAGCGGGAGTGGGGCCGGTTTCGTTTGTTCCTTGTGTTTTCCCTCAGGTAACTCAGCTGTCCCATCCGGCCTGTCCCGCTGCGTCCCCGAAGGGAGCGGCTGCAGCACCGGCGGTGCCCGTGCGGGACTCTCGGGTCACCCATCCGGGCGCGACCGCGGCGGGCCCTGCCGAGCTTCGGGCGCGGCGTTGCCGGGCAACGGCCCCCCGCCCCGCCCCAGCTCCCATAGCTACCGAGGC